>ML111657.1:0-37746 GCA_003697995.1 Taxidea taxus jeffersonii
GCATACGGAACTGATTGCCATTAGTAGATAAGATGCTAATAAAAATATGCAACGTTTTATCCTTGAATAAAGTCATGATGCCTGTATCTATATTAAATTTCATATTCTTACATGCTTTCTGAATGAATATTATATTGGAACTGTTTTTCAAATGTCTAAGTCTCTCTTCATGTATGAGTTTTACCTGATTCACTATGCCTGCCCTTGTTTTCAAATTGTATTTATTTGGTTTTACTTATTGCCACTTCTCTTTTTCAAAATGTATACTTAGATTGGTCAAATATATTTATCTAGTCCTTTTTTATAATTTTTTAAAAAGATTTTATTCATTTATTTTGAAAGACAGCACAAGCAGAGGGGAGGGGCAGAGAGAGAGGAAGAAGCCCTGCTGAGCGGGGAGCCCAACTTGGGACTCTGATCCCAGGACCCTGGGATCATGACCTGAGCTGAAGGCAGACATTTAACTGACTGAGCCACCCAAGCACCCCATATTATCTATTTTTGTTGCTTCACCAATAACCCCTCTAGGGCCCTACCTGGTCCCCTGTAAACAACCCACTACCAAGGGACAGGGAGAGAGAGACTGAAACACAGGTGGCAAAAACTTCTTTTCCACGACATAGATTTATCATTGATTTCTTGAGAGAACTGCAGCTCCATGCCTTCTTGAAAAGGTAAAGCATCTGAAAAATGATATAGAGGAAATGTTTCCATCTATCAGAAATGGACTATCACTGATAATTTGGAGAAAAATTATGAAATTCCTAAGTGGAGGCCAAACCTTTATGTAGGAAGGTACCTGACTCTGTTCTAGGCTTTGAGAATAGATTGGTGAGAACAAAGAAGTCCCCATCTTCATTAAGGAGCTTACAATCAGATTGAAGATCAGATAAACAACTAGATAAGGAAAATATGGAAATACACATTATTTGTTGTTTTTACATTTTAAAAACCATATGGATTCCAAAATAATTTCTGGAAAGTTGGTGGTTTTGAGGGGAATCTTGGGTTGCACTTATAAATTTTTTAAAAAGCCTGTATCACTGATGTCCTAGTATTGAGGTGGGAGGGTCACTTAGCTCTGTAGCTTTGTCCCTGTTTTTCTTGAACACAGATCTTTAGTAATGACAAAGGCTGGATTTCAAATATTCTAAAGTCTACACTCTTTTCTGCAACAGTAGCCACAATTACTTTGTAAACATTCTTTTGGGTTTTTCCTTTGCTTTCCTAGCTCCTGTTTCTTTCTCAGTTGAATCTACATTGGATTTAATGGGAGAGTCACATAATTTAGTCTTCTTCTTACCTGAGCCTTTTTTGGCCAGTAGAAACAATTCACTGGGTGCTAGATTCATAAATGAACCTTCACCCTGTGATACCTTAATCCATTTGGAGGTTTTAATACTGTATGAGATGTGTTCTAAATATGCTCTTTGCTTTCACATATATCTGTTTGTACCATAGAATTTGAATTTGTGGGTTTTTTTCACTACATAAAATGTATTATATATCTCACTTTAATATTTGTTTTTTTCCCACTAACTGATAAACCTTAGAGATAGATATTAACTTTTTCAATAATATTTAATAGTCACTCTAATACTGGGAGATGGACACTTAGAATTTTTTCAATATTTTCTCACAACAAATAAATCTGCAATTAGTGTCACTTCATACATTATCTTGAATATTGCAAATAATTCTCCAAAGTAGATATTGAGAGTGAAATTGCTGAGACATAAGATATGCACACTTTTCCTTTTAATAATACAGTTAAATTTTAAACAAAAATGAGCATACCAATTTATACTCCCTTCTATGGCAATCATTTCTTACATATCTGCCAATAATTCCATTATCAAACTTCTAAGTTTGTAGTCAGTCCGCTGAGTGAAAATACACTGGTTTATTTTTATTTTTATTTGCATTTTTTTGATCATTAGAGAAGCTAAACATTTTTTATCTTTTGTATTATGTTTAATGGCCTTTATGATCATTTTTTCCTCTTTCTTCTTAATATTTATTTCCCATTTTTTAATCTGTTGCACATTATTCTTTATTGATCTGCAACAAATTAATTATCATTATAGCATTACAACCAATATGTATTATAATGTATGAATCACAGTTTTATTTTTTTGTGTGTTTCACCTTACAAAACTTGAACGTTTATTGAACTCAATATTTTCCATTATATCAATTGCTTTATGTGTTCAATTTAAGGACAACCATGCCCTATGTTGAATATGTCTCATATTTCTTCTTACATTTGTGTACTTTTTTATATGTAGGTCTCAAATGTGTATAACATTTTTTTTTCTGTGAATGTTGAAAACTATGGGTTCATTTAATATTTTCCCAAATATGTAGCTAGTTTTTCCAATGCCATAGAATGTGTTAGAATTTCTCTTCAATATAAAGACAATACTTAGCCATATAAGAAATTCCCTTGTATACCTAAGTTCTATTTCCAGACTTTCTGGTCTGTCCCTTGGCCTAATAGTGTTTATTTCTTGCTACTACTAGTACACTGGTTGATATTTAAAACTTATAACATGTTTTGGTATTTGTTAGGGCAAGATTTCTCCCTCTCTCTCTCTCTCTTTCTTTTTAATCATTTACATAACTATCTTGGTTATTCTTACACATTTCTTTTTCACTTGAATGTTAGAAATGGTTTATCAAGTTTCCTAAAGAATCTCCCTGGGAGCTGGGGTGGTTCAGTTGGTTAAGTCGGCGACTTTGGGCTCAGGTCATGACTCTAGGGTCCTGGGATCGAGTCCTCCTGGGATCAAGTCCCACATTGGTCTGCTTGCTTAGTGGAGAGCCCACTTCTTCCTTTGCCCCCCACTCCTCCTGCTTATACTCTCTCTCTCTCTCACTGACAAAAACAAAACAAAACAAAAAAAAACCTTTAAAAAAAAGAATCCTTCCTTTATTCATGATTTATGCCTTTCTCTCTTGATCACAGTTGCCAAGGATTTATTCATATTATTAACTTAAAACTATTTAATATTTTTTTCTGTGTATAGAATTACAAAAGTGAAGTTTGTTTTCAATAGCTTCATGGTTTTTTAGACCCATAGGATTTTCATTTTTTTTCAGGTATTCTATCAATCCCATTTTGGATTTTCTCTTTCTACTTGATGTGCTGAAAGATTTCTAAATGCAGATGAAATGGGATTAAAAAAGGTGTTTGTTTTTATTTATCTTTCTTGTGTTCTGTAGGACTTTCATACAGAGAACTAGTATCTGGGATTGGAATTGAGGGAAGAATTTTTTAGAAAGATAGATTTTAAGTATTGTAATTGTAAAGTTATATATTCATATATTTATATACACAGGTATATATTTCTCAATGACATTATCAATAATAATTAGCATAGCCAGCCTCAGATCGTGGACTTTAAGTACTATTTTCCAGTAAAAAGAATTAAGGACCCTTATAGAAAAGACCAATTATAAAGTTGGGGCTAAAAAAGTATGAGGTTATTCTGGAATATATTTTTACACCAAAAAGTAAGGAAATGTCCAAAGAATGATGGAATACATTAAAAGGATATGAGGGACACCTAGGTGGCTCAGTGGGTTAAAGCCTCTGCCTTCAGCTCAGGTCATGATCTCAGGGTCCTGGGATCGAGCCCCGCATCGGGCTCTCTGCTCGGCGGTGAGCCTGCTTCCTCCTCTCTCCCTCTCTGCCTACTTGTGATCTCTGTGAAATAAATAAATAAAATCTTTAAAAAAAAAAAAAGGATATGGGAGCTAGTTTGAACAAACTCCACTGGTCCAAACTGAAGGAATTTGAACATCAAAATAAATAATAATTGTCTTTTAACCCATGAAGTGAAAATCCACAAATCCATGCTGAATATAGATGGGGAATATTTGTAAGCCCATAGTAAACAAACAAACAAACAAACACAAGGGGTAAGTTCTTCACAGTAGAATGGCAAAGGATATAGATAGCATGATGTATTCAGAAAATTGTCATCTGGCAATTACCATACTAATAATTAATAATAAGAATCCATAATAGTTACTCAAACCAGTGAGTGAAAGGAAACCTTGATGAGAAACCTTGACAAAGTGAACAAAATTAGCATTACCATTAATGAGACAGACAGGTACCATGTGTCTCCTGATGGGATGCACTGGGAATAGGACAACATTGTTTCTGGGATGTTCCTGACAAAAATGTATTTTGCAAGTCTAATTATAAAGAAAATTCCCAGTAGAGGTTTAGTCTAGAAAATAAATAGGCATTAGTCTTTAAAAATAATAGAGTCAGAGAAGTCAAAGAAATGTTGAAGAGCTCTTTTGAATTAATGGAGAATAAAGACACAAGAGAACCAAATGCACCATTAATTCATGGACTGAATTCTAGACCAGAAAAAAAGAATCCTATGCTACAAAGAAATTAGTGAGAGAAATGATAAAACTTGACTAAAGTCTGTAGATTAGATAGAAGAGCAGTACTAATGTAAATTTCCTGTTTTGGAAAATTGTAGTCTGGATTCGTAAGAGAATACCCTTGTTTTTAGGGAATACACACTGAGGGAAAGGGCATTATCTTTGCAATTTACTGGCAAATCATTCAGAGAAAATAATTACACACACATTGACAGAGAAAGAGAGGGAGAGAGAGAATGATAAAACAAGCATGGTGTAAGCATAAAAATATTTCCAAACAGTTAAGAGAAATTCCTTAAAATATGCATTTTTAGTAAACTATCATGCAACATTTGGGCACAGTAAGCCAAAGTATGTGGGCTATAAAAGCAGATTTCCAGAGGCAGAAGTACATGCTGTCCCCTTCCTTTGAATGATGGAGTCAGCAGTAACAATGGCCAGCTTTAGGTGATGTTATCTCTTCAATGTGTTGGCAGAACAAGACTGTAGTTTGACCAAATGTGTAGTTTTGGCATTTGTTATCTTAAGGCAGGCAATATACAAATGCCATGTAATAGGTATTAACCTACGTTCAATTAACAACAAAAGATCTCTGAAAGGCACCAGCTCAAGCAGGCTTGTTATAGAAAACTGTATGAGCCCAAATTGCTCAGACAGATCCCATGTTGGACTTTAAAGTGTGTTTTCCAAAACCTCTGGGCATGGAACAAATGAAATATTGGACAAGTGGAATCTCTTTCCTTATAAAATGGCAAGACACAAAGAAATATGTCTTTGCCTCAATAGGTCTTTGGAGTACCAGTACTGACATTAATAAATTACACTCTAAAAGAACAGGGCACTAGTGAGTGGGTGATACCTTTTTGGGAAGGCCAACAACACGAACATTTTTCCCTGAATTCAGTGGCAAAAAGTTTTACATAAACAGGAAATAGAGTTGTTTAAGCTTCTCCATTACTGGAAATGTAGACTTGATTAAAGAAAGATGTTCAATGATTATTTTTCTCTTGGGCTCTGGGAAAGGAAACTTATTTTAGGTTTGCCTCCTATGACTTTTTATTATCCATAAAGGACTGTTAATACAGAGATCCATGTTTAAGAAATCATTCATTTCTCTTTTGAAGTCCTCTCACTTTCTTTGCCATGACCATTTCAAAACAACGGAGTTTCAGTCCCAGAAGAAAGCTGAGAGCTCTGTGGGAAAGAGGAAGCGCTGAGCCAATGAAATTGTTCTGACCTGATTCTTTGCTCTATTACTTGTCCCTTCCTCATGTTGCTTCCACTTATGTTTGCAACTGTTAGGTCAGTGCATCTATTCATTTTTTCAATTTGTTCATTCATCCATACGTTCCCCAAGCAGTCTGTAAACATTGAAAGGAAAAAGAATTGCAAGACAATGAATTTTAGTTGGCCTGCTCATACAATACACACAGGAAATAATAATATCCTACTCATTTCTTGATCATTAATTTCTAAGCAAGTTATAAAAACTAAAAGGGGTCAAAACTCAGATGTGTCAGGAAATGACAGATGCTGGCGAGGATGTGGAGAAAGGGGAACCCTCCTACACTGTTGGTGGGAATGCAAGCTGGTGCAACCACTCTGGAAAACAGCATGGAGATTCCTCAAAAAGTTGAAAATGCACCTTATGACCCAGCAATTGCACTACTGGGTATTTACCCTAAAGATACAAATGTAGTGATCTGAAGGAGCAAGTGCACCCGAATGTTTATAGCAAATGTCCACAATAGCCAAGTTATGGAAAGAACCTAGATGTCCATCAACAGATGAATGGATAAAGAAGAAGTGGTATATATACACAATGGAATACTATGCAGCCATCAAAAGAAATGAAATCTTACCATTTGCGATGATATGGATGGAACTAGAGGGTATTATGCTTAGCAAAATAAGTCGATCAGAGAAAGACAACTATCATATGATCTCCCTGATATGAGGAAGCGGAGATGCAACAGGGGTGGGGATTAAGGGAATAGGAAAAGAAAAAATGAAACAAGATGGGATCAGGAGGGAGACAAACCAAAAGAGACTCTTAATGTCATAAAACAAACTGAGGGGGGTGCGGGGGAGGTGGTTGGGAGAGGGTGGGGGGTTACATTATATGTTTAAATAAAAATAAAATAAAAAAAAAACTTCATCAAACAAAAAAGCAAAAAAAAAAAAAAAAAAACCAAAACCAAACAAACAAACAAACAAAAAAACAACTCAGATGTGTTTTTTCCCTAAATTTATTGTAAATTTATGGAAGGGATAGATGAAAAGAAGTAGATAAGGGTGGCTAGAAAAGGTGTAGGAAAGGGGTCATTGAACTGGATCATGACATGGTGGGATTTGGAGAGTCAAAAAGGAAAGGTAAAGACTGTGAGGAGGTCAGGTTAAGTGCAGTATGTTTGGAGGACAGTGGTGAGGTTGTTTCTAGTGTGAAAAAGGACAACATTTATCTTGTAATCTTCATGACACAGCTCCACATTGGCCTTATCAAAAGGGTTTAACATCAATGTCCTTTCCTATCTTCTTTTCCTTCTCCATTATTCTTTCCAGCCCCTTTTTACTTCTAAAAGTTTGCTGGGTAGAATACAATAATATTAGTAGGAACTTTATATTATTCTGAGGATGTGGGAATTTAACTTATAGAAATTAGGGATAGTGCTGCCCCAGATCACTGGCATACCCTCCACTGTCTTTATCAGTTCCTAAATGATTTTTTTTTAAGATTTTATTTATTTATTTGACAGAAAGAGATCACAACTAGGCAGAAAGGCAGGCAGAGAGAGAGAGAAAGGGAAGCAGTCTCGCTGCTGAGCAGAGAGCCCAATGTGGGGCTCGATCCCAGGACCCTGGGATCATGACCTGAGCCGAAGGCAGAGGCTTAAGCCATTGAGCCACCCAGGCGCCCCCTAAATGATTTTAAAACAGGAAAATCACAGTGTTCTTTTAAAGAGGTTTCTGGGATCAGAATAGGTTTATTCAAACAAGTTAGCAGCCACTAGTTACACATAAAGTGATTTTATCCAAAAGTTAGAAAAAGGGAGAGGTTTTTCTCTCCTTCCTCCCCCATCTCTCCTCTCTAAAATAGACATATTGAAACTCAGACAGTTCTGGGCTCTTACTTAAGGCACACAGTGAACGGGTGAAGAAAATCAGAAAGAGGATGATGGGCATGACTATTTAAAAGTTTATTTCCCAAATAATTTCTAATGTATTCTGGTAAAGCCCAGAGCATTCAATTTAGTTTTATGATAAAGGAAGTGTCAAAAAAAGAAGTAAGTCAGTTTCTAAAAAGCCATCTTGCCAACTGATCGATTTTTTTTGAAGAGCCCTAATTGTCAAATTATTGAAGATTTTTCAAAGTTTTTATTTTATTCAGCTCCTATTCAGCATTTGCATCTATCTACTCTTGTTCCTGTTCTTGTCAGTATGTAGGTAAATGGTAGCCTTTCCTTCTATGCTTTTTAGTCTCGTCTTTATTTTTGTGGATTTGAGTCCTGCCACTGCCTTTAATTCTGTACCTCTTTTAGCCCAAGAGGTTATCAGAAATGCTACCTTCTGTACCAGTTTTTAAAGGAAAAACCTCCTATTTTCATTAAAAAACAAAACAAAACAATGGCCTGGAGTAGAAGCAAGTGCAAAGCAGAGCTGCTGTAAGAGGTAGAGTCAGTTGAATTCATTTTTAGGACCCTGCTTTTAAAACAAATTAACCTGGAGCCAATAGAAAACCATACGACTCCATGACAAAAACATCTCTTCCATTTTAAATCATGACTTTAACCTCTCTGTGGTTATTAGGTCTTGGTTTATTTTTTCTGTCCTCTAACACATACATGCTGCCCGTGTGATATAGACCATGTCTTCAAAGTCACTTCTGGAAGGGTTTCATAGACTTTTCCCATTAGTGCCATATTTTTTTAGTTCGTTTTAAATATTACAATTGAGAAATAATTTAAATTCTTACAAATACGCAAATAAGTAAGGTTGGGATATGATTCTGCTTTAACTTTTTTAAAAAATCATATTTTTAATTGTTTCACAAAGTTTTGTCCTAGGACCACCTCAACAATGTGACCCCATTATTCATTTCCAATAATTGTATCTCCCCTTTGTTTCTGAGGTCTGTAGGCCTCAGCCCCCATGGTATTCCATTTCTGTGGAACAATTTGCTGTTGTTTCCAAGATTTCACTACATTGAAATCCACAGCCCATAAATTAAACTTAATGAAGGAGAGAGTGGGCAGATGACTAAGCTGCTTTTTCTAAATACTTGAAGCAGTTTTGTTATGGCAGCATTCTATTAATCACCAAAGTTGGCAGGATTTTAATACTGCCTTTTATGTGTTGCCACATGTATAGATTTGACTTATACTTGTAAACCTAGCCATTGAAATATATGGCAGTCAATTATGCACATAGTGAAGCTACTTTGTTGAGTTTTGTCAACATTTTAAAATGTTATTTAATACTTATAAATTAAATAAATTTAATTATTATGAAGGTAGTACACAGAGATCCCATATACTCTAACCCAGTCTCTTTGTTTTATTATATTTTTATTAGTATGTTACATTTGTCATAACTAATAAAACAATATTGATACATTATTACTAATTAAAGTAAATATTTGATTCAGATCTCCTCAGTTTTTCTCTAATGTCCTTTTACTGTTCTAGAACCCCATCCAGGATACACATTCTATCAAGTTGTCGTGTTTTCCTTAGACTGCATTTGGTTATGACAGTCTCTATAACTTTCCTTGTTTTTGATGACCTTGACAGTTTTGAGGAGTACTGATCAAGTATTTTGTAGAATGTCCTCAACTGAAATTTGTCTGTTTTTCTTGTGATTAGAATGGGGTAATGTGTTTTGGAAAAAAGACCACAGAGGTAAAATGCCCTTCTCATCACATTATATCAAGAGTACATACTATCATATGAATTATGACTGTTGATGCTAATCTTGATCACCTGGTTTGAGGTAGTGATTGTCAGTTTCACCACTCTAAACTTGCCCTCTTCCCCATTCTGT
Source organism: Taxidea taxus jeffersonii (assembly GCA_003697995.1). Taxonomy (NCBI): domain Eukaryota; kingdom Metazoa; phylum Chordata; class Mammalia; order Carnivora; family Mustelidae; genus Taxidea; species Taxidea taxus. Next base: position 9,448 of record ML111657.1, read on the forward strand.
ACTGTATTCCTTGGAAAGAAGTCACTCTGAGTAGCTCACATGTAAGGAGGGAGGAGTTAATATATACCTCCCTAGAAGTAGAATATCTATATTAACTATTTGAATTCTTCCACATAGGAAATGTATCTAATTCTCTCCATTTGCTTATGCAATCATTTATTTGTAGAACTATGGACTGATGGATATTTATTTTAGACTTTAAGTTATAATCCAATAATTATTTATTTTGTTGCTCAAATTATTCTAGACTTGACTATTGGGAGCTTTTTTAGTTGACTCCTATAACCCTTCACACCCCCACCAGTGTGGGCTTTCTCATTTGTTGAGCAGTTTCTTATTTTCTGGAACTACAATATTGTCCGGACTCACCTTGTATATTTCCTGTCCCGATCTAAGAATCAGCCTCAAGGAGCCCCAAATCCTTTTGTTGGAGAATTATATTAGAAACCGAGATCTGGGTACTAGATGTGCCTGCTGCTACTGTGATGTGCTTGTAAACATTTAAAATCTGAGCTTCATCTGGAATGTCCATGTAATCTGTTAAGAATAAAAACTTCCTTAATAATCTCTTCAGAAGTCTACCAATGCTGGGATTATGAGATATTATAAACACTTTATTCACCCCAACTTCTAGAATTCCTGAAATAGCATGAACATCTAGTCTAGTCTCAGGAATCAATGAGAATAAAAGGGAATTTGAGGTGATAGGATGGGAAATGTGGAAATTACTGTTTTGGGTCAATATTCAACAAGCAATCTTCCTCGATTATAAGGTTAAAGCAGATTTCCTCTCTTCAATAAAACAAGAGGGAAAACAACTACTTTTGTCATGAGATATGCTTGCTTTCTGAACTGTTTCTGGGTGGCTTCTTCATTTTATTTGATGCAAACTTAGGGAGTAAACCGAGTATACTGTTGGCATCCCACCACCACCTTGTCCCACCTACTTTCTTTGCATCTCTTCTTTTAGTCAGTAAATATTATTTGATCACCTACTATGAGGACACATTTAAAAAGTCCAGTGTTCTGGTTTCCCATGTTGCACAAGAAATTATCTCAGAACTTTGTTGTATAAAACAACCATGTAATTGTGCTTACTAAGTTGTGGATGGATATTGAGGAAGGACTCAGCTAAGGCACGTGCTGGGGTGCTGACAGCTGAAACCAATTATCTTTTGCTTCTTGAGGAGTCCTGATGGGCACAGGAAAACATGAAGGAGCACCTTCTGACTTCTTTCCTCCATTTCCTCCATTTCCTTCAGTTCCCATTAACTGTGAGTCAGTGAGTCAGTAAGACCCATTGTCAGATGCTAACCAAAAGCAAGAGGACAAGGGACAGTCCAGCCCATCCATAGGATGGGCTTGGAAATGAGAGAAAATAATAAATAATTAGCACAGTAAAACTGAGGAACAGCTAAAGATTTCTTTAAACATCAAAACTCCAATTTTATCTATTTTAAATAAAAATAAAAATTTGCACTCTCTTTCACAGAAGATTCTAAATTTCATGTTTCTTGGTATCTTAGGATCAGCAAGGGTTTTTAGTTTTATAATGTGTTGTTTCATCAGGATGTATTGTGCCCTGCAGGATTACCTATGTTCCCCCAATGTCGCATGTTCTGTGTTCTTTGAGACATGACTAATCAGTTAAGTTTTTCTTTCTTTCGTCTATCAAATAGGTTTCAGTGATTTATACCACTGCTGAAAGTAAGGCCTACCCATTTCTATATTCTAACATCTATATTGTAAACTGCCATTGGCTTTGTTATCAAATATGAACATTTATTTAAAATAGCACAAAATAACCATAAATGAGCTTGAATAAATGACTGAAAAGTATGTCTACAAGTCAAGTGACTACATCTCACCACAGACAGTTATTTATAGGCTTTGCTTCCATGTTCTGGGCCCATAAACATGTCTGACAACCGTTTACTGATTTGAAAGAGTGTGGGAAATGTTTTCAGTATTATTTTTTCCTTTTCTTCCCTTTTCTATTATGATTTTAGGTGCGTAGGTATCTAGAAAAGCCACAGTGAAACTTGTATCTTCTAATTTACCTAGTCTCCAGATGTCTCCAAGCAGCCACTGATTTCAGAGAGAGCATGAGAAAGTTGATGGGCAAAAGGATCTTGGAGAGTATAGCTCAAAGCCTAATGTCTGTCCAAGTCCTCCTCCCACAGTTGTGGCCTCAGTAGTTTTTGTCTTTCTTGCTTTGTAAGGCTGCAGGGTGACTTAAAACCATGTTTATCTTATAACCTGTGCATCATTCAAAAGCTCATAATGTGAAGCTAAAAATGTAACCAATACATTTTTTTAATTAAGGAAAATGTCTTAACTTAGCAGAGGCTATTTAAACACAAAGAAAAGCTATTTCTCTTTGATGAATAGCAGGTTTGATTTTTGCTGGATAGTTATCGGTCAAATCTTCATCCTTCCTCTTAAAGAAGGCCAGTCCATTTTAGATTGTTATAGTAGGCTTGGGGATGCCTCCTTTTACACAGATATGTATCTGGATGATGTATTTCTTATCCTGATATTTGAACTTTTTTGGAAATTATTTTTAGAGTATGTATTCCCCCTCATATGGATTTTATTGCCCTGAGAAGCTGTCTAAGTATCAGAGTGAAGAGCACTGTATCCAAACTCAAGAAGTTCTATGGATGGACTAGAAGGGATTTCTGATCTCTGAGATCACTCAGCGAAATATGAGATGTTCCTTCTCACACTAGATAAAATATGCAGCTGTCTATCATAGATTGTGCATGAGCAGGAATTGTCTTTATGACAAAGGAAGTGAAACAGCTAGGGCTGTGCCAATACATTTCCCACAGCAATTAGAAACATATTGTAAGTAATTCACTAAAATATTACCTTAAGCTTTAAACTACACAGAGATTACAAATGATGGATGGACATCACACAGCATGGTTCCAGGGTTAACTACAGTACCTCCTTACTGTGTTTTCATGGTGATATTGACAAAGTTGCAGAAAAATTTAGGTTTGGACTGTTGAAACTATAAGAGAAAATAGGAGTACTGCATAAAGGATATAAAATGAGGAGAGGATGCAGAATAAAACTTTGAGGGCAAAGGGAAGATAAGTGAGGACGTTCTCAGAGATTCAGTAAGAGAATCATAAGAGTGGCACCACAAAGCAAAGGGAACACTTTTAAGTAAAAGTGAGTGTGTGATGGAAAGATCAAAGAAAATGAGAACTGAATGTGAGCAACTGATATCTCTTTCATCTGAATCCGGACAACTAAAATGTAACAGCTCAATTTAAATTCAGTTGTGTTTAATTCCACAGCTTGTGATCTTTCCACCAAATCATTTGGCTTGATGTTAAAAACCAATAAACCTAAAAATAAACTTGGCATGTTGAAAAGGCAAGTCAAAAAGAAATATATGTATCAGTTCCATATCTAGTGATTCCAAGGCTGTTTATGCTCAGCACTGTTCTAGACACTGGGTGCAGAATGTCAAGTCAAGAAGATGAGATGTCTGTCCCTCATGGAGCTTCCAGCCTTGTGAAGTTGCAAGATACCAATCAAATAGCCACATTCAGTAAGGACTATGATGGACAAATAACATGGGGTTCTACAAGGATATGACTAGAAGACACAGCGTTGTGTGAGTTTCCATTACAGCATTACATCTGAGCTGAGATCCCCAGAACGTTAGAAGCCCATGAGGTGGACACAGGAGGTGAGACAATCACTACAGAGTGCCCACAAGCCAGGCTTGTCCAGGAGAGGTCAGCACGGGCCAGATTATGCAAAAAAAAGCGCCACACTTCCTTTGTCTCCTCATTTTATCTAACTCCTTGTGTTCATTTTTATGTACAAGGAAGGTCAGCTTTGTCTTCTGCTCTTGAACGTAATGGCTTTGGGTAGAAGAGGTCCATTACAGATGGAAGCTTAGCTCTGGATCTGGACTCCCTGCATACAAATATTGGTGCTGATGCCGGTTAAATTGGCTCACTTGAGTGAGTTACAACCCTTTGGGCCCCAGTTTCTGATTATAGTGGTACTTGTCTCCCAGGATTGTTGTGAGAATTAAGTGAGTTAATAAAGACAGTTTGCATAGACCAATGCTATTATTCTTCCAGAGAGAAAGGGAGTGAATAAAGAAGTCCTCGTAACTATCTTCCCTCTCAGGTTGTACACTGGTAGCCATAAGCCTCACCTCCCCGCCTAACTACTGCCTGTCTTTCAACTTTCACCCTCCACCAGCCTCTTAAATGACATCATACTCAATAAAAGAGGCTTGCCACACCTGAACAAACAAATGTGGTGGTGATGTAAGATATGCAAAGACTGTAAAGAAATCTTCAGAGGATTGGTGTGGGATTTATGTTTTTACATGTGAATGGGTAGGACTCCAAAGATAAAGCCATGCTAAAAATGAGAGCCAAACCAGAGCTGAGTCTAAATGAGGGAAATCACAAGAATGCAGTGCCTCCTCCTGTCAGGAAATACCAGACCTCTCTCAGATCAGCAGGAAAGATCCCCAGAGGCCAGAATGAAACAAATGGAACAATCCTTTCTATCAGACAAAATTCCATATTTCTGACCTAATCTGCATGCCATAGACTAACCAACAGTCCCTCTCTATTTCTCTCTCTCTCTTTCAGTTACTAGAGGGCATTATGTGCAGCTAACCTCTAACCGAACTAGAAAGAGAGGACTCAATGAACATCACTCTTGTGTCTTATCCCACAGGTTCCTCATTTTTTTTTCTCTCGTTCATTCAGTTAGTGGTCACTTTCCTAACTTTGGTCTGCTTCTTCTTACCTATAAAATGAGAAACTCATATTTAATGATTTCTAAAATTCTGTCCACGTATTATAATCTACCTACTATGTACTTCACACTGGGTCCAGATTTATATAGAATATTAAAAATCCTCCCTTCTGGGAATATTCCGTTTCAGTTGGGAAGACAATAAATACAATTAAAACAAGAAGTTGTATGTGTTTTGGTCAAGCAATGTATTTTGTCACTAGTGGCAAAGAACATGAAAAAAATAGGTACAGATGTGGGGTAGAGGAGAGGATGACCACTAGGGGATTGGGGGCTGCCAAAGAGTTAACAAGAGCTGAACTTTTAAAACCAAAAGTGAGGGAGAAGTAGAGATGAAGAACACCCTGGAAGGGAAACTGGTTGAGGCATTGTAGAGCTTGGTGTATCTGAAGGATAGTGAGAGGGTGGACTTGCCAACTGGTGTTCAGATTTGACATAGAAGGGCAGTGGAAAAAATTCAAAGAGGAATATTGAGACCACATTATGAAAGATTTTGAATACTAGGCTGAGAGTCTGTGCTCTGCTCGTAAGTTAATACCTCTCCAAATTTTTCACAGAAATATCTCCAAGGCTGGTAAGAATATATGAATGCTCATTTGACTGCAAAGGGGAAAGTTTTGAAGTTTTATGATAATTTATATGGCTAATTTTAAAAATAAAATCTAATAAATGTATATCAATGTTGTATTCTACTCTTCCATAATATTTTCATTTGATTATAACAATCATGACTTTCTTTTATCAAAAATCCTGGAAATCTAAGCTGTAGGCAAATAGTTTATCTTAGAGCTTTAAATACCTTGTACTTACAGCCAAATAACTCCAGAGGTAAGCTAATCTAGCTAAAAATCACCAGCCTTACGTTATATCATTGCAAATATTTTGAAAAGAAGAGAATCACACACTAGAAGTTGTTGTCTCAGAAGAGAATCAACTGAATCAGTGCATGGCATAATTTTAAAAGGAAACTAGAGCTACAGGCAAATACAAACTCTTTCTGTTGTAGGAGATCCTTCCTTTTCCTAAACTCTACTCTCACAGTGAAGACTTCACAGGACAGAGAAGATGAAGACCATCACTGTCATTCATGAACTGCAATCTTTACATCTTCAAAGCAATAGCACATACATGATTTAATTTTGATTTCAGCATATTCTTTTAGTGGGGAGGGATGGGAGACAGGTGAAGGGAACTAAGAGTGCATTCATCATGATGAGCGCTGAGTGATACAAGGAATTGCTGAATCACTAAGTTGTACACCTGAATTAATATAATACTGTATGTTAACTATAATTTAAATTTAAATTTAAATTAAACAACAACAACAACAACAAAACACCCTATGACCACAATATAAACGAAAGAAAGAAAGAAAAGGAAAAGAAAAAAAGACTCAGAGGTCATGAAGAGTTGACCACTGGGAAAACGTGTACACTTTCCTCCTTACTTGAGGACACTATTACTTTTATTAAAAAGTCAAGAGTTTATTTGAAAAGGTTTCTACTTTGGGAAATATTAAATTTCCAAGTACAAATCTTCATTCTGCAATAATGAGGACTTTCTTGTTTGATGGGGTAATCCTACTTTCCATTAATTTATTTGTATGAGCAAGGTTAAGACATTGTAGCTGAGAATCTATGTGTGTATGCTGGCTGGTACTGGTTCTTAGGTGCTGGGCAGGGATTTTTTTTTTTTTTTTTTGAAAGTCAGTTTGTCCCCTGTGAGATCCTTGAAGTCTGAGTTGGGAACATAAACAAAAAAGTTGTGATTTAAAGAGGCATTCCAAAAGTCTTCTTTGACTCCAGATCTCTCTCTACCTACCTATGAAGAGTCTGGCAAAATTAAAATATTCCCAAATCCTTTATTAAAGCATAAATACCTTAGGAGATTTGAATAGATGGTGGTGAGCTTAAAGATCAATTCAATATTAGCTCCACCTAGGAAGCTTAGAAACTTATAGAATGATCTATAGGAAGTCAGCTTGTTCAAATTTCACCTAAAAACTTGTCTTATAATTGCTGAAAGTCATTTATCCAACTTTAGTACGAACATAGCAAGGACCTAAGAATGCACCATTTAATGAAGCAACTCCTTCCATAATTACAGTATAATAATGGCATTTGTTTGAATAATTATTGGACTATCAACTTTCAGCACACTTTTAAATCTATACTACCTCATTTATTTAATCGAGTTATTTCTAGACATACTTCTGAGCATGGAATTATAATCTGCCTGCATGCCACATCCATCTTGATATCATCTGCTCAAAGCAGCACATAAAATGTGACTTCAATGAAAGACCTCCATTTTGAAAATCACTCTCAAGCCCTCATAAGCCAATCTGGGGTAGGAAGAGGAAGCATCGAGGGAAAAGATTTGCTGACTCATTGACAAACAATAACCACTTAGAGAAAAAAAAAAAGGAAAAACTATGTATGTAAAAGTTTCTTTCTGGAAATTCAAATAGGAAAAAAGTTATAAGAACTTAGATGACTAACACTGGGAGTTTAGTTAAGAAAATTTCAGTGAGGGACACCTGGGTAGCTCAGTCAGTTAAACATTTGCCTTTGGCTCAGGTCATGATCCCGGGGTCCTGGGATTGTGTCCCGCATCAGGTTCTTTGTTCATCAAGGAGCCTGCTTCTCTCTCTCTGTACCCTTCCCCCCTTGCTTGTGCTCTCTCTCTCTGTCTGGCTCTCGCTTTTGCTCTTTTGCTAATAAATAAATAAAATCTTAAAAAAGAAAAGAAAAGGCAACTCCAGTGAATGAGTATCATGTAATATGATATAACTATTAAAAAGATAATGCACTGATCAGCATCATCATTTTGACTAGGAAAGATAATCACAGCATATTGAGTAAAAGAAGCTCCTCATAGGAAATATATATGATTCCATTTTACAAAATTATAAACATATATGTATATAATATTATAACTATGCCTGAAGAAGTAGCTAATCTGTGGTTAATTGGATATTTGAATAGTGGGATCTGGAAGATTTTCTTACATTTTTCTTCTTTATATTTTTCAACATTGACCTGTACTCTTTTCTGCAAAAGCAAGACAGCCATTTTCAAGATAAAAGAAGGATAAATGGTTGATTAGTATGCAGTTGGCAGTCAGTACATGTTTGTTGAATTGGAACTTGAAGGTGAGAAATGAAACATTACTGAAATCCTTTAAACTCAGAGAAAGAGAGAGAGAAATTGTGGTGTGTGTACATGTGCATGTGTGTGTGTGTGTGAGAGAGAGAAATGAGACAGAAATAAAAGAAAGGCATCTTCAGGGTGGTCTAAAAGAAGCAATGGAAACAAACTAAGAAAAATGTCAAAGCTGAAATGAAAAGAAAATAAAAGTCCCAGTGCGAGATACACGGGATGGTAGAACTGAACCACAAGGGAAGTGGCAGGAGTTCGTTGAGTCAGGTCACAAAAAAATGAAACAAAAGAAAACAAAACAACAAAACAACCCCAAAAAATGAAACATTATTTTGTTTGTCTTTTCCAGTTTTTGAAAGTTCACCTTTCAGGGACCCATCTTCGTTTCTTCTTTTCATTATGAGAAAATTGAAAAGGGTCAAAACACTATGTCACATTTCTCCTCGGCGGTTTAAGCTTTAAGGTAAAACATCTCAGTGTGGGCTAGCGGCCACTCTGTGCCTCCTCTGTCTGTGACCCAGGCTTTCCTCTCAGGGGAATGTGTTCTTTGAAAACTTCTAGCCTGGGGCCCTTGCAGCTGGCTGGGGCTCAAGCCTGCGGTACATCATGGAAAATGGGGGCCTGTATTAGCGACACGTGGGCTGTATTTAAACAATATGTTATGGCCTCCTGCCTGTGTGTAGGTTTTGATAAGGTCACAACACATCTGCTTTGAGTCTGTCCTCACAGTTTGAGCAGGAAGTAAGTAGGCTCTGAAGATGCTGGTTTCTAACCAGTTAGAAGGGGGATGTAAGGCTGTCTTTTACAGTGATATTGAGTACAAAGGGTATTTTAATATTTCTTCTTTCTCCCTCTTGTTTTGTGAGTTGATCTCTGAAACTCATCCACTGAAGCCACAAACTGAAAACCAGAAATCAGGTTACAGTATTGGAGCCATGATCAGGCTCACTGTTGTACTTTACGGTACTATATTTCAAAATATGTGACTGCTTGACCCCAGGTTCAAAAGTGTTCCCATGCTCCAAGGGTCTCAAGTTCTAAAATAAACCCTACCAGTTGACTCTGCTGTTTCTGTAGCTATAATCTACTTCATACCTTCTAGTTTCTTCTTGTCCCTGCTCATTTCTTACTGTGATCTACATCCAACACCTTCCTTTAGCTGTCTTCTGCTCTACCTTCAACTTTCACTGTAACCACTCCATTGAATCCAAGTGCCCAATCCTAGGTGACTTAGTCTGAAATTTCATGCCCTTGACATTGGTAAAAGATGTGACTCTTTTATCTACCTATTTCCTAAAATTGTTCTCTCTCTGTTTCCATGACGTTGCCCTGTTTGCTTTCTTTTCCTACTTCTCTTGATATCCCTTCAACTCTACTTTCATGGCACATTTTTCTTTTTGACTGAGGGTCTTTCGTGTCCCCCTCTGCTCTTCTCTCTCATTCTAATTCTCTTGTGTAGAGACACTATCAATATTTTTCCATACTTGACTCCCATAATACTTGCTACCTTCTGAATGCATCTCATTGGATGTGCCATGGCCACCACAAGCTCCACAGACCCAAAGCAAACTCACCCATACCTAGAGCAAATGACAGACATATTTTCAATAGTCTTGCTCTCTCTACTATGTTTCCAATCTGGAAGGTCAGAAGTTTGCAATTATGGCCTATTCTTCCCTCCCCTTATTTGTCCATATTTCCATCCAAGTCTTCTCCTTTCTTAGAAATTTTGAATTACCTTTCAAACTTATTACCCTGTCCATCCCTCCTCATAATTACACAGGGTTTTATCTTTGCAGTTGTAGACTGCTCTAAATTTGTGCTCTGTGTACACAATTTAACTGGTATACTACCAGACTATATCTCTTAAAATACTCCATGTATTGGATGATTCTACTTCTCAAGAACAAATTGATGATTTGCTATTGATGAATAGAAAATGCTAAATATTCAATCAAGTTTTCAAGGCTCTCCATGATCCAACACCTTGAAATTATTCCTACTGTCTCATCAAGGAAATCAAGTGAGGTTACTACATATTATAGTCTAGTCATGTTGGTGAGTTTCCTATATCCCCTTCCCCGAACCTTCTGTCTAAGCAACTTCTGTAGAAGGGTGGGACTGAGCCCAATAAAGAATATCTCTTCCATGATTTTTTTTTTCAGGACCTTAAATGGGTCTAAACTCAATAACCACAGTGAAAAAGAATTTTACTTATGAACTGTGGAAAGAATTCTAAATGGGGAATAAAATGCTTTCATCTCACTTTTTGCCTGAAGCATTTGTGTATAAATCACTGCAGAAATTTCATATGTATAAAGCATTTCCTTCCTCACATCTGAATTCACATTGACTTTAAAATGAAACTAACAGTAGTAAATGCGAGTTGTTGGAGAAAAACTCCAATGCAAAGGGGTTTAATAATAATGTCTCTACTCATTTATATTCTTGGTAGGGAATGAGTATAATAAACACTTCTCTGTTTTTATCCTTGAAACTGTTCACTGTTGCTAGGTCACTCTCAAGGGGACTTCATGCACATATGTACCAGGAACTTTCTGTTTAGAAACCAAATATAATGCCAAACTTCATCCTGCTTAGCTTTTTATAAGCATTCTACTTTGTTCTGATAACTGAGAAAAATTGGAAATTTTCTTTGCTTTGAAAGCCAGAGTGATAAAAATATGGTAAATATTTTAAGGTTGTTTCACAAGTTGGCAATAGTTTTGAGTTTGCATTCATTGAACTCTAAAGTTTCCTGTTAATGATTAAAGACTCTTTTAAAAAAGATAATTACTTATTAAAAACACTCTGGGCTCACAAATTGATTTGAGATAGAAAGTAAGGATATTTTGCAAAGTGATACATCACAATCTGGGAAATCTTTCACAATTTTTTTTCTGGTTAAATCATTTCATAGAATAGTGCCAGCTAGTGTATACCATTTTCCCACACCCCTGACAATATCTGAAATAAAGGATGAATATTTCTACCTCAGAAGCCTAGCATGAAGATTAAATACCAGAAAATAGTATGTAAAGCATATCAAATATGATTTTGACAGAAATCATGGATGATTTTGTTCAGCAGACCTTATTCACTCTTCCTCCGTATACTTAATTGTGAAATACATCAACATGCAGGTGATTGTATAAAATTTATATGTAAGTTACAGAATAAACAATAAAATGAATGCCTATGAATCAACCAGAAGACCAAGAAATTGAACACTGCTAGAACCTTAGAAGTGCTCCATGTGTCCTTCTCCTTCATTGCTCTTTTCCTGGGCTGAAGGCAGGGAGAATGATACATTATACTGAGGGCACTCACTTTCCTTCTGCATATGATTACTTTTTTTTAAGTTGGGAATTACTCTTTTATTTATATCCCAAACTAACCTGCATCTCTCTTCCTGTGCTACCCATCCTGCAAGTGCTCAGATTACAGTTCTTCCACATTCTGCCTTCTAGAAATCCACCCCCACCTGTTCTGCACCTCTATAAATCTGGGTCCCAAAAAATAGATCACATACCCCAAGTGGCCTTCCCAGGTCATGATGCAGGCAGAGATGGGTGGAGAATAAATCTGGATAAGTAAATGAAGGCACGCAGCACAACTTTTGAGGCACCATTAGCAGAAAAGCTTCAGAATCTATCCATAATGCCTAAGCCCTAGTATCCTTAAAAGGAAGGGCGACTTTCTGATCCCCCCTCTGCCCCTATTTTCCTGTGCAGTTTGTCTTAAGATTTGATTCCTATCCCTATCTATCTCTTTTCATATTCTCCAAGATCCCACTGTCCATTGCCATGCAACTTGATCCTCTGAACACCAAACTTCTACATGACATATTTTACAAACCCATCTAGCCAAATATAATTCTTCTCTCTAGGCTCAAACCAGATAATATTCTTTTCTGGGAAACTTTCCTAACTACATACTCTCAGAAATCTCTTCTCTCAACTCTTTTTGTAGGTATACACCATACCCTGTTTTCCAAACTTTTTGATCAAAAAGCCATATCAAAGAAAAAATAATCTGAGCATACTTCTCCAGACCATGCTAATTTATATGTCTAATTATAAATCGTATGTGTGTTCAGTATAATATATGCATTATAAATAAGATACACAAATAGAAAACAAAATAATAAATAAATATGAATAAAAACACAAACTTTTCTTTTTACTCAGTGAGTTTGCTTCACTTTGGAGAATCTGCATCTTCTCCCTATCTTTAGTGCCTATTCTGTTTTTTTGTGTGTGTCTTCATAATGTTTTGAGCTCCCTTGACAATGCAAAGTTCTATGCTATGATACCCAGCTCTTTTGTTATGATGAAATAGACTAGCAGTATCAGTATATGATAAGAATGGTAAGCTTTTGTGTGTGACTGAAACTTTTGTTCCATTTGTATGTGTGTGTGTGTACACTGAGTTGCTTTGTAAAACTTATTTATTACCAAGGATGTTATTTTAAAAACTGGAGGAGTGTTTCACCAGACAATATCTGTCAAAGCTCTGCACTCAGAATTTGAAAAGAACAACAGAAAAAGAGCATTTTCTGTCACTACAGACCCAGCTCCAGACCAGCACTTAGCCTGTACTACAGAGCATCCAGTAAAGCTGCAATGCTTTTTGGACTCCAATTTTCTCCCATTTCAAGATGTATATTTCCTCACTTCTACTTTGTTCTACAGGCATGCCATGTAGGACTAGCTAACATGCGAAACAAACCCCTTTCAACTGATTGATGGGTGACAAATGTGTTAACGTGGTCTTTCAGTCCAAAGAAAGAAACATGAAGTTTTGTTAATGAGAAGCTATTAGAGATCATTCTACTCCATTCCAGCTTCTTCTTCTTCTTCTTTTAAAAAGTTATTTATTTATTTTTGAAAGAGAGCACAAGCAGGGGGGAGAGGTAGAGGGAGAGGAAGAAACAGACACCCTGCTGAGCAGGGAGCCCCATGCAAGAGTAGATCCTAGGACCCTGGAATCATGAGCTGAGCTGAAAGGAGACATTTAACTGACTCAGCCACCCAGGAGCCCCATTCCAGCTTCTTTTGGAAAAATAACATTCTTTGCCTTCTATGACTCTAAAAGTAATCCACATTTCATTTAAAAAAATAAAGGATTAATACAAATATGAAAATCAAAACATATTTTCAGACCTAGAGAACTTGGTGTTAAAATTTCAGCTTATGTTCCAGTATTTTTTCTATGCACATCATTTTATAGCAAAATAAGAATCATACTTCTCTTTTGACATTTGCCTTTTACATTTAATATATCATGAGCATATTCCCACATACTAATTATTCTTTAAGAATGTGATGTTAATTACTATATATAAATACTTCATCATAAAGATGTCCTATAATTTAAGAATTTCTCTGTATTAGAAAGTAACATTGGGGGCGCCTAGGTGGCTCAGTGGGTTAAAGCCTCTGCCTTCGGCTCAGGTCATGATCCCAGGGTCCTGGGATCAGCAGGGAGCCTGCTTCCTCCTCTCTCTCTGCCTGCCTCTCTGCCTACTTGTGATCTTTGTCTGTCAAATAAATAATAAATAAATATCTTTAAAAAAAAGAAAGTAACATTGTTTTCAAATCTCACTGCAACTAATGCTCATTTTCAACAGTATCTTTGTATGTCTCTTATATAATATAAATTCTTAACTGTGGACTTTCTGTTTCAAAATATAAAACTTTTAAAGATGACTCATCCTTATTATCATCTTGCTTTCCAATTACTATAGTAAAGTTAAGACAGGTCTGAACATTCATTACTTTTGCATACTTGCCAATTTGGTAGATAAAAATCACTAATGATTTTATAATCATTACTAATAATTTTGATAATTGTTTCCTAATAAAGTTGAACACACTTTCAAAATATTTAATGTCTATTTACACTTATCCTTTTATAAATTGCCAGTTATATACCATTTACCTATTTATCTGTTGGGTATTCACCTGTTTTATATAACAGTTGCTTATGAATCATTGCTCCGTGTTATATGCTCCGTTATAAAATCTGAAGTCTTATAGACAAGGACCCGAGTCACAAAGAGATCTCCCCAACTATTGTGGATAAAATAACTAGTCAACGTTAGGGTGAAATTCTGCTGAAACCAGATTTTAACCCAAAAGTGGCTTTTTAGAGACTCTCTGTTTATACAATGAAGGCAACCAATTACACTGCTTATGATTTGACCTCACCTCATCTTTCCCATTACCCAGAAGTGGAATGATCTGGTGCTTTTGTCCTGGTTTGCATCTGCCTCTATGCCTAGGTCCAGTTTCTCTCTAGTCTTTTCTCCAGGAAACAACAGAAGAAAATAATTTGCCTTAGAGTTGCATAGTAATCAAACAGTTTCCTTTGGTGCTTTATGATTCTGACACATTATATTAACAAAGAGTTTCCAACACTACAGAAGGACCAGTTTCTTTCAAAACTTTAAGGTAAGCATCCAAATAAATCATGTTAATTTGATACAAGCAACCTAACAAGTGAAGTATTTACTTGTTACAAAAGAGGCAATTTGGAATGTCTGAAAATAACTCTTTCTTTTCAGAGAAGCTGTGGTTTTCTAATAAACAGTTTCCAACAGTTTCTATCACACACTTTCACATAAAGTGGATGGATTGCTGAGAAATATTTCAAATTCATGGACTTTCAGGTTTAAATTGTTTTCACATCATTGTTACTTAAACAAGATCTATCATATAACCCTGATCAAATTAGCTAATTTGGGGCCTCAGTTGTCTGAAATATAAAACGTTATAAAATTGTCTTATTGTCTGAAGGAAAGAAGCCTGAAGAGATACTCTGTTCAGGTTCCCCTTGAAAAGCTACTTGAAAAGCCTTCACTTTGCAACCTTCTTTGATGAGGCAAATCTGGTTTCTTGTGTCACTCATCTGCTGAGTCAGGATCCATCTGGGTAAAGAAGTGGACCATGAGGCTCCTTACATCTTAAACTTATAGCAGAACACTTTCCAGATATCCTTATTTTTGTTTAATAGGATGCAGAGCCATCATCAAACCCACCGGTACAAAGGTATAAAAATGCTAATGTAATCTTTATAAGTCTGTTATTGCTTCTCTGGGAAAAATACAGAGTACATCAAACCTATAGTAATACAGCAAAATCCACAGTATTGTGACAAGCGTTCATTTTCCTTGGTGGCCACCAGTGATAATGGTTGTAAACAGCATATGCCAAACATCTGTACCTTGAATTTTGGAAGGTCTGGATTACCTTCCATCTCTATTTTCTCTCCCAAAAATGAATTAATCAGCTTTCCCACAGAAGTTATTTTTTTAACAGTTGTGATACATAATTAGCACAAAGTTCAAGTACACATTTTTTATTTTGACTTAATTTATAGAAATATGTTAGTCGTATTTTAGTCTTTCTTAAAAGTTTATATTATTTTCTTCTTTTTTTCATTGAAGTATGGCTGAAATACAGTATTAATTTCAGATGTACAACATGGTGATTCAGTAATTATATACATTATGAAATGCTCACCATGGTTAAGTGTAGTTAACATCTGTCATGATACAAAGTTATTATGGTATTAGCCCTTTTACTCTTTGGCTCACAAATGTGAAAAGTGAAAATGTGAAGCGTTTAGCATTCTTCTTTAATTGCTTAAAGTATTTGGTTTCCCAAAGAGCCTCAGAAGTTTTATCTTGAGCTGAACAGACCCTCAATCTGCCTTCTTTTCTTACCTCTAAAAATCACAACATAAAAATTTATATGAAAAACTCTCCCTGCCCTCTCCAAGTTATCATGATACTCAATCGTACAATGACATTAATAAATGTAGGTAAACCCATTGAATCTTATTTTAGAGTAAAGGATTTGACTGGTCTTTGACCTTGGTTCCTGGGAGGAAGGCTCTAAATCCTTGGAATTTTCCAAGTTATAGGAGTGTCTTTGTTACTCATAGTAGACCTCTGGGACCACACATGAATTTATGCTAATTGCGTGACTCTTGGGGAGGCCCTAGATAGCTTCAGTGTAGGGCTGGCTGGCCATGCTGGAAAAGTCAATTGTATGATTAGTGGGTTGGGACTTCCAGCCATGTGAGGTCAGAGCAACCTCCCAACTACAGAGTGAAGAAGGCTAATGATTCAACCAATTTTCCTACGTAATGAAACCCAATAAAAGCTCTGACCATTGATGCTTGATGGCATTCCCTGATGGGTGAATGAATCAGAATCGGTGGTGCATTACAACAGAGAAATTGCTCCTCTAATTCAAGCCGATTAAAAAAAAATACACTGAGAAGTTTGAACTAGGAGAAGCTACATATCCTCCCCACCACCCCGGCAATTACGAGGTCATTCTTGTCTATCTTTCCCAGATCCTTCTTCCTGAGCTGAGACCCACCCCATCTTACCGTTGGCAATTCAAATCTATCAGTGAGAGAGACTTAATGACAATAAAACCTTTTAACTTCAAAACTTACTTTGATGTGAGAGCAAGACTCTGCAGTATATAAATTATATGCAAATGATAAAGAGAACATGCAAATTGAAAATATCAAAACTAAAAGGTTACATACCGCCAAAACACTCTCTAAATTAAGAACAAAATCACCCTTTGTCGGATCGAGAGAAGTTATATCTAGAAAACTGACTCGGCTATTATTCAGATGACTGTGTCTTATATTTAAAGTCCTTGAATAAAAGTATTTCATATAGTAAAGGATAAAATTATTGGAAATTATTGTAGTCGAACCTACTGGCCATTCCTTTGCAGGCCAGAAATTCTGACAGATGGCCCTGAGTAACACCCATGATCTCCAAAAGACGAACACTGAAAGAGTTTTGTAATGTTAGGTTGCTCTCAAAATGAACCATGAGAGCCAGAGAGCTGGTGCTACTCAAAGGTAACACCATGGGGAATAGAAGATACCAAATAAGAAAGATTAAGTCTGTCAGATTTTATAAGAGTTAAAGGATAGATTGTTGAATTGTAAGAAATAAGCACTAAACACACTACACAAAAATCAACTTGATGGGAAAGGTAGAGGGAGAAAAACAGTACCAAGTGAAATGAATTCAAAGTTATCAAATAACTGGACTTTGGACAAAAGTAACTGTCAAGTATGAATTGTTGTTTAAAGCAACTGAATTGGAAAACAAATTATGTGATGGTCATGGGCAGCAAGCTCAGTTTTTACCATGGCCTTTTTAATGGTCTTATTTATGCAGCTTTGCCAACCAACTACAGCTCAGAACATAAAACCAGAGTTTGGTTACTATGACTCACGAATTTAGAGCAACTAGTGGAAAGACCTCGCTTAAGTTTAAATTATAAAATGTGTTGTGTGTGTGTGTTTTAATTAGACTGTGCGCCTTGCATCAGGCTGTGTGTTCCAGTGGGAGTTCTGTTCTGTTTTATTTTGTTTTGTTGATGTTAGGCAGCATACTATACTGAATAGCTGAGAGGAAATTCTTCATCAGAAATGTTAGAAGATTGAAAGAAATAAATTCTTTTTTTGTCCCACCAATTTCATTATTCTGTAATATGGACACAGCCTCTTAATTGTCTACAAATAGATCCTTTAATGTAAGTAAACTACTTATCCTTTTAAGTAATTTTAAACATCCCTATATTAAATTTTAATTTTATTATTCATTTGCTTTGTAAGCATTATATTAATAGTTAATGAACACTTGCCAAATTTCTCCTTAAACATTGTTTCATTTTGTCCCAGAGCATCTCTAAAGGTTCTCTGTTTCCTAACAGATCAAGCTGAAACACTTTCTACAAGGTAGCCTCACCTAAGCAATTTAAAATGCTGCTAGTTCTCTTTGCAAAACCTCTTTTTTTAAGACAGGGTTTTAATTTGCTGTTCCTTGCCAACATGTAGTCAGTTTTGATCCCCAACTTTTGCATTCCCTGATTCTTGCTGGAATTGCCCTTTTTCCACCGCTTTTTTTTAAATATCTCTTAATTTAGAACCTACATAAATTTTAACTCCTCAAGCTCACTTGCCTTCTTGGTGAATCCTTTCCTGGCTATGGTCCATTTGGCTTCTCATTAAATCCTTTGTGGTTTTCAGTTGCAGTTTAATGACTGAGGAATTTTGTGAGTTCTAGACCATATTGTTCTCAAGTTGATTGATTTACTCATTTTATCCATTTAAGACAGACACCATGTCTTAATTTTTTTTGGATTCCTTTCTGTAAACTGATGAGAATAGTGTTGAGTACATGATATTGTATATGACTGACAATTTATATAGTATTTTCTTAATACAATGAAATAAGTAATTGGAGTTTTCACAGTGTGGAGTTTTCCCAATATGATTAAAAAAAAAAAAAACTGAAAAGGAGCACCTGGGTGGCTCAGTTAGTTGGGCATCTGCCTTTGGCTCAGGTCATGATCTTAGCCCTGGGATCGAGCCCTGCATTGAGGCTCTGTGCTCAACCTGGACTCTACTTGTTCCTCTTCCTCTGCTCCTCCTTCCACTCTCTCTGTCTGACTCTCTATCTCTCAAAAAGAAAAAAAAAGTTGAGAATAATTCTTCTTGAGAATGACAGGTGAACCTGGAAGGATGTCGCCATGAAGAACTAACTCAGTTGTTCTAGTGAGTAGGAAGAGGCAGATATGCGTGCAAACACAATGCCACCAGTGTTCAAACAAGAGAAGAGGAAAAAAGTATGCCCCCAGTTCCAATGACGTGATTTATAGAGGCCACCTGAAACTTGGCACAAGTGTGTCTGGAATAGTGACACCAAGGCTCCAGTAGAACAATAAAGCTCCTGCCTCCCTTAAGCAAGATTAAACCAAAAGCCCCAGAGAGGGAAATACAGGATTTCCCCTCGCCATAAGGACAGTGAGTCAGCGCCGTCTGCACTAAACAATGGATGGATACACGGACACTTAGAGACCTTTCATCTTTATCCTTTTTTAGCAAAGCATGTACCATATTTCCATAGGTAGGATCACTGACGCCTCCTCCTCTACCCATCCTCACCATCATTTGTTAAACAGGAAATCTGCAACTTTCTTTTCAGTAACTGGGAGGGGTCTGCTATCATCCAAAAGTAAGGCTAAGAGGCAGCAACTTTGAACTCAGGCTGTCTTTCAGAAGCTGGGTAGAACTGATGGGGATTTATAAAGTAACACCTGGAAGAACTGGTGGCCAACTTCAAAGAGAAACGTAATTCATTCATCTAAGCGACCTAGATTTTGACCATGTCCTGGATCAGTTTAATACCTATTTAAAATGGACATTTTAGACAAGATTATATGAAATCAAATATCTGACCATAAAACCTGGAAACTCACCCAACAACTCACAGTTGTTGGCATGAATTATTCTGTTAAACCCAACATACAAAAGAAAACTATTTCTTAAATTTCTACTTCTATGGCCTCAGTGCCACCCAACAGCGATCATGTAAAACTACCCATCAGAGCAGTATAAAGTCCCACATTCCACGTTAGAACTTATTTCTTTTATTTCCTAACAAGGTCGCCACACCAGGACCTCCTCGATCCTCCCAAACTCCAGTCAGGCAGAACGTCTCTGGATCTGTCAGTAAGGAAAGGAACTTGGCTGCTACTAACAGAAACCCTAACTCAATGGCTTCAACAACTAGGGTTTATTTATTTTTCTTACTGGAGGTCAGCAGTCTGGTGTTGGTATGACAGTGCCACACTTTCAGCAGGGAGCCAGTCTCCTTTCAGCTTCGCCCTCCTCCATTCTCCCGGTGTAACCCTTGTCCTCTACTTTCAAAATACCTCAAAAGCCATCCTGTAATGGGGAAGGGAGGGAAAACAGTATGCCAACTGTGTCAGTTCTCTGCAGAGAGCTTTCCTGGAAGTCCCACCCACGTCATGACTTCCACTTGCCCTTGATTGGCTAGAACTCGGTCACAGGACCACATTTTACTGCACCAAAGCTTGGAGGGTAGTATTTCAGTGAGGCCCTGTTAGGGAAGGGAGAGCTAGATGGCAGGTCTCTACAACAAGGGAGAAGTCCACTAAAATGCCTATTTGAGGTCGGAAACCTGACTGCATAAAGTGCCTCAGAGGCTCTCGTTAACCCCATTCAAAACTGGACATAGCAATAATTGCTGTATATTGAATACTGTGTATTACGTTAGAAGTCCTATTCTTATTTTTGTGATAATTCCATTTATGCAACTTTTTAAACAATTCTTAAAACCATAAAATCCTTTTAGTATCAAATGGATATAAAAATATCTGCATTATAGCGTTTCTATGTTGCTCTGTGTTCATCTTTTTCTACTGCATCATTTAGGATTTTCAGCAACATTTGGTGATAGCCTGCTTGGCCTGGTTATAATGAGCTCTGCACTGAATAAAGTTCTGCACTGAAACTTTCTAAGATGCATTAAAATGTGAATCTAGGGACAGTTCCATTTCTTGGGAGGTTTTTGTTTGTTTGTTTGTTTTGTTTTTGGGGGGTTTTGTTGTTTTTGTTTGGTGGGGGCCTCTTTCAAAAACAAGATCTAGATAACCTACCATTTCAGAAATGATGTCTGATGCTTCTTACCAGCCCAAGGACACTTCAAAGATCACTAAAATAGCATTGGGGATAACTTTCCTCAAGATGCTTCATTGCTGTTTTCACTTCTCAATCATATGAATCATATGAATGGAATCATAAAATGATTTCCATTTATGCCATTGGGACTTAAATGATATATAGGCACTTTTTTTCAGAATTTTCATTGCTCTGCCAAGTGGTTGAACCTCTCACCCATCATACATTTAATGGGAAACCACATTTATTAGAAAACATATCTTAGAACCATTTGTTTCTGCCTCCTCCTGAGCCCATGTTGATGCATAACAAGCATGATTATAAATGAGGCTCACCTAATTGGGTTCAATTTAAGGGGTCTCAATTGGCCCACTAATATCTAAACAGTTGATCCTCTTTATTCATGGGTTCTATATTTGTGAATTCACCTAGTCAAGAAAATTTATCAGCAACCCCCAAACCAATATTTTCTGGTATTGTCATGGTGTTTTGCGGACATGTGGAAATAACAAAAAAATGTGCATAATCTGACACACACATTCCAGCTGAGGTTGAACAAGGAGACACTGCCTTTTCGCTCCAGCTCTCATACTGTAAACAAGTGTCTTTTTTGTGGTCTATTTAGGGCCTCATATTTGTGGTTTTGTGGGTGATTTTGCTATTTCAGATGGCCCTCAGATCTAGTGCTAAGGACTGTTCAGTGTGATTGCTTATAGAGAGGAAACTTGTACCAGATAAGCATTGTTTAGGCATGGGTTATAGTGTTGGCTGTGAGTTTAATGTTACTGAGAAAATAAATATTCGATAAGATGTCTAAGTAGAAACACACAGAAAAGAAGGTATGTGTCGATGTGTTGATGAAAATATTATGACCAGTGGCTCTCAGGAAACTAATAGTCTATTTCCCCAAGGAACAATAGTTCAATATCCACTAATGCAGTGTTCATGGTGCCAACAGAACCTGACAAGCACCAACAGAGAATCAATGGCATTGTGCTCTAGTCAGTTGTTGTTATCATTGTTTTAAGATTTATTTATTCGAGAAAGAGATTGAGTACATGGTGGGGGAGGGGCAGAGGAAGAGGGAGAGAGAAACCCAAGCAGAATCTGTGCTGAGTACAGAGCCCAGTTCAGGGCTCTATCTCAGGATCCTGAGATCACGATCCTGAGATCACAACCTGAGCTGAAACCAGGAGTCTGACTCCTATCTAACTATACCACCCATGTGCCCCTCCAGTTAGTTCTTACAGTGGATCTTTCTCTTCACAGTCAAACTGGAATATTCAGACCTTCATTGTTCTTGATTACCTGTCTCCATGGTCTAACTACTTAGGTCATTGAACCATAAAAGTCATTATTCTCTGTTACAAAAAAGAGCTGAGAAAAAAATAAATAAAAGACAGAAAAAGAGACTTTCCAATCTATTTTTGATAAGAAGAAAAGAATTGAAAGTATGTAATTTTGTGCTGTTATTATGTCTTGGAGCCTGAATTTTTTTTTCATCACTTCAGTTTTCCAGCTGTTGTTTACATGGAACTGATTTTGTATTTTGGTGGCCATAGACTTTCATTCAGTCCTTTTTGCTGGTGGTATCACTTGGAGCACATAACCATACCAAATTTTCTCCTCTTTCACTATCACACACACACGTGCACACACACACACACACACACAGAAACACACACAATTTAATGAATTCATCTAATATCTACTGTGGACTATGTAAGTTACTATCGGAGATAACTTGGTATCTAACAGAGCAATAACCAAGAGTGATGGAGAAATACTTTAAAAACAACAAAAAAAGACAGTGTATGCACCTCTTCCTGACCCTGTTTTCATTATTGCTTTTTGGCTAGAGAAAGCTACATGCCTATGAAAAGAAATGCCTCCAAATTACAAAAGAGGAAATATGTATTTGTATAGCTGACTGGATGGATCCTCAGCCTCCATTTCTATGACCTGTACAAAAAATATTCTAGGCAAGGAGATGGTTTCAAAAGAGTATGAAGCAAGACCTGTGTGTAGGTTCACAGTTGCCATTTTCTTCCACTTTAATAGGAAATTCTTTCATGTTGCTTTGTGAACACTTGGGAAATGTCACATATTTCAGCTTTGTTTCTAAGATTGGTAAAACTCTGTAATTTACTTAAAGTCAGTAGCAATTTATCTTGTCATGTACTGCGCTATTAAGAACTCAAGATATGGCACTGAATTTATGGGAAGTATCAGACTATTAATTCCCAATGAGAACCTAAAATTCATCATATTATTTTCTTCCTGGCTTTGCATAATGTGATTAACTTACGATTCAATAAGATAAGGAAAAGCTGAAGACTGGTTGACAAAACGGAAGCCTCTGGTTTATGGTGCTCAATGGAAGAGCCATCCTTTTTCTGGGGCTTTCTACTATCTACCTCATTGTATGAAAATTCTGTTGAGTGAAATGAGCCCTTAGACTTTGTTCCCTTGACATATTATACAACCACACTTGAACTTAATCTAAGATATCTTTCTCAGTTGTAAGAACTATGGTTTGCACACAAGACAGAAAGGAAAAGGCAGGGGCACCTGGGTGGCTCAGTGGTTTAAGGCCTCTGCCTTCGGCTCAGGTCATGATCCCAAGGTCCTGGGATGGAGCCCCACATTGGACTCTCTGCTCAGCGGGGAGCCTGCTTCTCCCTCTCTCTGTCTCTGCCTGCCTCTCTGCCTACTTGTGATCTCTTTCTCTGTCAAATGAATAAATAAAATATTTTTTAAAAAAAGAAAGAAAGGAAAAGGCAAAAGAGGGAGAGAAAGAGAGAGAAAGGAAGACAGGAAAACTGAAAAGACTCAACTGAGAGAGAGAAAGTCCTTGCCAACAGTACAACTACCACAAGAACATACTATATTTATACTCAACCTACTCCCAGAAGTTACTTGAGATGGCCTACAAAATTAAGTACTAAATAATTAAAATAATGCTCAAAATGTTTTTTAAAAAAGCAATGATGAAGGGAAAGCAGTTATTAAACCAGAAAACACTGACCAAAGATAATTACAAAAAACTGAACATCACAATTTAAGTTTGAGCTTCCTGCAGCCAAAGCAGAAGTTGAAAATCCATTAAAAAAAATCCCTCGTTGTCCTATTAATGGAAAGAAAACCATTACATTAAGGGATTCCACTTCCTCTTAGAGTTTAGTCTCTTAATAAAAAGGGCATTGTGTGAATCATGATTCCAGAAATCAGACTTAAATCAATGTGTAACCTCCTACTGACTTCAGTTACATGCACAGAGCCAGTCACCTAGCAGTTTTTACTGGAAGGCGCAAGTGACACAGTGGCCATTACACTCTAAGGGTGTAGGGTGCCAGCTGCCATGTCATCTCCCAGTTAATATACTTTGTCTACTGACTTATCTTGTGGTAATGAGGAAGCAGCTGTGCTTGGTGCTCCTCCACTCTTCCAGCTTCCACTAGGTCTTGTTTTTTAGCTTCTTGGAGTCCTAAGTCAGGTGTGTGGGTGCATATAACTCTGTGGCAAAGGACACTAGTTCCATTGCAAGTCACTAAAGTCACCGAAGTCAGAAGGGGTGAGAGATATGGTTTGCAGTTAATACCTGTGGATTCCAATTTGTCCCCACGGGTTCCACTTTGTCTTCACTCCTCCTCAATTCGATTTTAGTTTTTCTTCCTGACTTTTGGTCTTCCTGACCTATAAGGATTTTAGTCACACCACCAGAGTCAGAGTAAACAGTCTCCCAATAGACTTCTGCACCAACTCCTATGAATGAATAAGGTCTGATTCCTATAATAAATCTCTTACTCTATATCATTCTTAGTTCTGTTTCCTTGATCAAACCCTATCTGATTCCTAAATTAGTGTCTGGAATTGGAGTATTGTTAAAACTTAAAACTGAAACATTCGGCATTGTCTTTAGAATTGTGCAGTGGATAAAAACTATGATGTCCATAGTGACTTTAGTAAGCCTTAAAGACAGTGAGAAATTTGTTATTTAATGCTGAAGGAAAAAAAAGCTGCATTATGTAATGGCAGAAATTTTGACAACACTATATGGTCTCTAGTAACTTGGAAAATAGGATATATGACTAATGAAATGAAGGGTTTGGGTAAAGAGATTTCTCAGCAGAAGTCTGAAAATGCTTAATTTCTTATAATCACATATGGTAAGCTATCAGTAGAAAGAGATTAGCTAAAATAAAGTAATATGTCTACTTTCAAGCAGAACTTTGAAGAAATGTGAAGATGTCAGACCCTTCTGGATTTGAAAGTAAAACCATTTCTGATTTCCAGCTACTCTAGATGGCAAAAGATTCTCAAAGAAATACCATCACAATAAAGAACAAATCAGGAGTATAGCTGCAAGTCTGTTTGTTAAAACTTCGAAAGGGGGGTGCCTGGGTGGTTCAATGGGTTAAGCCTCTGCCTTCAGCTCAGGTCATGATCTCAAGGCCCTGGGATGGAGCCCTGAATTGGGCTTCCTACTCAGCAGAAAGCCTGCTTCTGCTCAGCAGAGAGCCTGCTTCCTCCCCTTCTCTGTGCCTCCCTCTCTGCCTACTTGTGTTCTCTATCAAATAACTAAATAAAATCTTTAAAACTTCAAAAGGATTTGAGGATAGACTAAGTCTTCTCAACTATACCAAAAGGTGTCTAACAAACAAGGTTGTTTGTCTCACAGAATCCAGACTCTCAAACCAAGCCAGAGATGGGTAGGTGTGGATTTTGTCTAGTGCAATAAACCCTAATAAGATTTAAAGAATACCTATAAAAAATACTTAGTATAATTGTACTAACAGTACTGTTAGCTTGGATTAAAAATAATAGATATAAAAAGTGGATCTCTAAGTCCAGGAAGCAGGAAGCAGGCTGAAAAAGCTAGTCAACTACAAAAATGGACCATGTCTTAGGAAAAAGGGGGGATGTCCCAGACTGAAGAACTTAGAGTTCTGAGAACAGAGATAAGATCGACAAAGTCATACCTTAGGAGAGTCAAATTAAGAAACTGGTGATATGTGCCTGGATAGATTTCAGTACATGTTGCTATGAAACAATCACTACTATGTGCCTCTCATTTCTTTTCTTTTTGAATGAGAACATCTATTTCAATTTTTCTTTTCTTAGTGAACTAGGGTTGCCATAACAAAGGACCACACAATGGGTGACTTAATGACAGAAATTTATTATCTCACAGTGTTGGATGCTAAAAGTCCAAAATCAAGATGACAGCAGGGTTGGTTTCTTCTGAGGGCTGTGAGGGGGGGATCTATTCCAGGTCTCTCTCCTTAGTTGTAGGTGGCTATCTTCTCCCTGTGTCTTCATATCACCTTCCCTGTATGTGTGTTCATGTTTAAATCTCACCTTTTATAAGGGTACCAGTCATATTGGGATAAAGGCCCACCCTCTTTCAGAATAACCTCATCTTAAGTAATTACATATATAATTAACTTATTTTGAAATAAATTCATCTTCTGAGCTACTGGGAGTTAGGACTTCATTGTATGAAGGGAGGGGGGACAAAAAACTGACCCTACAATTTCACCTATATGAATTTACCTCAAGGAAATAATCGGTGATATACACAAAGATTTATGGACAACAATATTTACTGAAATGTCATTTATAAATTAGCAGTAGATTAGATTTTCAACAAAAAGTTGCTTGCTAATTTATAGTATACTGATGTAATTAAATTTAGGGCAATCATTTATTTTTTTTAAGATTTTATTTATTTATTTGTCAGAGAGAGAGAGAGAGCACAAGCAGGGGGAAGAAGCAGTCTCCCCACTGAACAAGGAGCTGGACGCTGAACTCAAATCCCGGGACCTTGGGATCATGACCAGAACCAAAGGCAGATTCTTAACTAACTGAGCCACCCAGGAGTCCCTAGGCAATCATTTAAAGCCATATTCACACACACACACACACAATTTATAGAATGTGAATAAAAGAAATGAACATTTATATAGCCCCCAAAGAAAGCAGGATACAAAACCTGTATATTGTATATCCTATGTTCTTAATTTTGTCAGAAACATGCCCATACTTCTGTGCATGTATTTTTAGTTAATGTGTACATGCAAAACCAACTGGAACAAGATAAAAACATGGTCACAGTTGTTATTTGAGGTTGGTGAGACTATGACTGGTTTCTCTTTTTGGCAATTTTTTATATTTTTAAATTGTTATTAGTCTCTTCACTTTTATGATAATTTTTATAAGTAACAAGTGATAGGAAAAACAATGTTACATCATGCTCAGAAAATCAGAGTTATTGACCCGTGATCATGTAGTGCATTGTGATAGAAATCAGATCGTTTTGATTCTTGAAGCATGAGCTTTGCCCACTGGAACAAACTTGATTTTTCTATGTTAAGACTCACCTGTTGCTCAACACATCTGAAAGGCTTTATACCTAGGAAACAGAAGGTGACCTTAGTACAAACTTAATTAAACAGATCATATGATAATTAGAGCAGAAACTGCTACGCTCATTTTAGCCAAACCTAAACTCAGATTCAAAAATGAACTTATTTTGTCAAGTCACAGGAGATCATAATTGTTTGGGGATCTCCTGTTTCAGTTTATCGGCAATGGGAACAGGTAAAAGTAAATTAATTGGGTCTTTTCACCCAAGATATTTGATTTAATTTACGTTGTCAATGCCTCTGGGGATAACTAGTTGTTATAATCTCAAATCCAGAACTTTGTGGTAAGAATCACACTGAAACATATATATGCCTTAACTGATAAAAAAAAAAAATCACATCTTTATGATTTTCTTCACCTCCCTGGGAGTTTGTATAAATGGAACAGATCCTGAGTTCTGTATTCACAGAATCTGATTTATCAGAACAAGTACTGATGTATTTTGCATTTGAGACAAGCCTTCACTGAGGGAAGAAGTTGCAGCATTTAGGATAAAGTCTTTGTTCCAAGGGCAGCTGAGCATAGTTCCGCTACTGAAGGAAAAACTTCACACATTAATGCAACAGATACCTGTGTAGCCTTGTCACACACAGGCAATCCTCTAGGTGTTAGAAGAACCAGACAGACAAATTTTGTGTTTCAAATATCCATATATTTTATATATACATACATATGTATATATACACCTATATTTACTATATATACATGAAAAGAGATAATAAATATATAAATATATAAATTTACAAAAATACATTTTTTAAAGATTTTATTTATTTATTTGATGGACAGAGATTACAAGTAGTCAGAGAGGCAGGCAGGGAGAGAGGAGGAAGCAGGCTCCCTACTAAGCAGAGAGCCCAATGCAGGGATCAGTCCAGGACCCTGAGACCATGACCTGAGCTGAAGGCAGAGGCTTAACACTGAGTGTTAACTCAGAGGCTTAACTCAGTGGTTTAACACTGAGCCACTCAGGTGCCCCACAGAAATACATTTTATATTCTACTGAAGCACAGTTAAATATAAATATGAATTTATAAGTATATAAATTTACATATCATTACAGATTAATATATAAATTTATATATATTACATACAATATATGAATAATATAAGTATAAATATATAGGTACAGATATTATTGAGCCATGAATTCCATATACAATAACATAAGAATAATTTCAGAGAGTCATAAGTGTTATAGATAAAATAGGGTTATGGAATGGAGAGATAGCTGGGGCAAACTTTTGCTTGAATTCTGTATTAATTTCCAGGATTGCCATAGAAATTATTCCAACCTGAGTTTTGTAAAACAGCAGACGTTTATCCTTTCACAGTTCTGGAGGTTAGAAGTCCAAAATCAAGATGTTGGCAG
>ML111657.1:38146-110818 GCA_003697995.1 Taxidea taxus jeffersonii
GCGAGGCTGTGTCTGCAGGTTTGAGGGGAGAAATCCTTTCTTGCCTCATCTAGCTCTGCCAGTTGCTGGAAATCTCTGGCAGTCTTTGGCTTGTTAGAGGCAGCACTCCAATCTCTGCCCTTCTTTTCACATGGTCCTCCCCTCTGTGTCCATTTTCCCTTTTCTTATAGGGATCGCATCAATGGATGAGAGCCCATCCTAATCTGGTATGACTTCATCTGAACTTGATTATATTTGCAGACTCTATTTTCAAAGATCGCATTTACAGGTTCTAGAGTTAAGACTTCAACATATCTTTATGGAGGACATAACTCAACCCACAATAAATTCTAAGAGAAGACCCATGTGGGAAGAGGATATTAGACTGGAATCTGATGAAAGTAAGGGAGGCATATGGCAGTCAGGAAGGGAAATGAGTCTATGCAAAAGGCAGTGTAAACGTCCTAAAGCTGGAGGACTCTTAACATATCAAGATGCAGAAAGGCCAGTGTGGTTAATGGGGAGAGACAGAGATATGGAGACACACAGAGAGAAACTAAGGCCAAATATGTTCACAAGGACTGAATTACAATGAGCTTTGTAAACTCACAGAAGTTCATATTTTGTTCGATTCAGTATGAAACTGATGGAAGATTTTATCCAGGGGAGAAGTATGGTGAGATCTATGCTTTAAAAGGAACATTCTAGATGCTATGCACGAGAATAGTAAGGAAACTTGGGTGATGTCTTAGGAGAAACGTAGCTGTGGCATATAGAGTAGTGGTGGAAGCAGAGCTGGTGAGATGTACTGTGGAAAGATGACCACCAGAATTCATGGAATTGAGTGTAAGGTGGGAGACAGAGAGAGAGAGAGGGAGGAGACAAGGCAGAGGGAAAGAGCACAGAGGTGCCTCTTGTTGCTATTAACTGAGATGATGGACTAGGAGAGAAATATGTTTGTGGACTGCGGACGGAGTGGGGATGGAGTAGAGAAACTGGTCCTGGGATGCAGACTAAGCATTTGAACAGTACTTAAAATATATGCTATCCAGGGGCGCCTGGGTGGCTCAGTGGGTTAAAGCCTCTGCTTTCGGCTCAGGTCATGATCCCGGGGTCCTGGGATCGAGCCCCGCATCGGTGGGGAGCCTGCTTCCTCCTCTCTCTCTCTGCCTGCCTCTCTGCCTACTTGTGATCTCTGTCTGTCAAATAAATAAAATCTTTAAAAAAAATATATATATATATATGCTATCCAAAAAGACAAACACAGAAACAAAATTAAAAACAAACAAACAAAAAGACAAACACAAACAGGGACACCCAAGTGGCTCAGTGGGTTAAGTGTCGGATTCTCATTTTGGCTCAGGTCCTAATCTCAGCATTGTGAGATCGAGCCCTGCCTGGGTGTGCTCAGTGGAAATCTGCTTAAGTTTCTCTCTCTCCCTCTACCTGTCACCCCACACCCTTCCTCTCTCAAATAAATAAATACATCTTTAAATAAATGAATTAATCAAATAAATAAGTTAAATAAATAGATCCATCCATCTCTGTAAACCTCGCTCAACTCTCCAACTAAAGCATGACTCTTTCCTTCTTGACTTCATTCATATGTCTTCTCCATCACAGAGCCCCTCCTTCTCTGTGCTCCTGGGTCTAACCCAGCCTCAAATTATTAACATACATAAAATCCTCTTTCAAATGTCCCCTGAGGATGCAGTGGTCCCGTGGACAAGCAGGGACCTGGAGTCACACAGGACTGGGACAGCCTTTCCATCTCAGCTCTTCCATGTCCTGGAAAAGACTTAACTTCCCCAAGCCATGAGTTTTCTCATGGATTCATCGAGTTGCTATGAGGATTATCTTAGAGAATATACATAATACGATGCTATGGGTAAAGCACACCATGAGTGCAGATATAGCAGAAAAGGGCAGGAAGACACAGAAGCCAGAGGATGTAGTAGTTTGGTACAAAGGCTCTCTGGGGTTTTGGATTCAGATAGCTCCAAGCAGGTGGTGTGATATCTGTCACCCCACTGATTGCTAGGGTTGATGCAGCTGATCTGGCTGGCTAGGTGGATGCATCCTTCCTCTCTCTCTGCTCCATGTGCTTCCCTCGTGAAGCTGTGTGCTCCATAAGTCCAAGAGGATGACCTTTCCTGATAGAAGAGGACCATTCTTTGGTCGAGGGAAAAGGAGTAGAATAGCTTCATTCCCATACCAGAACCTCCAAACGAGCTCTCAGATAGTTCCAAGCCAAAAAAAAAAAAAAGACTATGATTAACTGAACCTTAGTTTCCACAAATATCTGACTTGCTATTGCTCAGCACACTGGTGACATTATGTAAAGTGTTTGAGAGATGCCAGAAACGGGGAACTCATGAAATAGGACTTCTTTCCCTCTTTCGTCTTGCCAGACTTGGAGCCCTATTTGCCAGAATGCTGGTTATTTATGACCATCACTATCTAGTATCAAATTCCAGACAATAATTTTTTAGACTTTACCTTTTCTCCAGAATTTTTCTTAGAAAGAAACTAATTCACCTTCTCTCACTACTACCATTAAAATAAAAATCAGTGATAGGTCAACATAGAAATGGGGAGTATAAGAACAAAATTAGGAGAATTTCCTATTTGCCCCCTTAAACTAATGAGTGTGTGATCTGGGCCAGAGGCAAGAGACACACAGTCAGAAGTCTCATTGTCTCTTGCAGTTCTGCAAGTCTGAAAAACTGGGTCTCCAGCCCTCTACAGCCACATAGCCTTCAGCGAAACATTAGAAAGCGTGCAGAGATAGGGGGAGAATTGAGCCCTGCAGCCCAGGACTTTGCCTTACCCCACATTCATTTTTTAAAAAGACTCTGTAGCCCTTGTCATCTCTAAAATTCAATGACCGGGCGACTCAGTTGGTTGAATGTCTGACTCTTGATTTTTGGCTCAGGTCATGGTCTCAGGGTTGTGAGATCGAGCTCTACATCAGGCTCCATGCTCAGCACAGAGTCTGCTTGAGATTCTCTCTCTCCAGGGCACCTGGTTGGCTCAGTCGGTTGGTTGAGTGTCTGTCTTCAGCTCAGGTCATAGTCCCAGGGTCCTGGGATCGAGCCCTACCTTGGGCCCCCTGCTCAGTGGGGAGTCCACTTCTCCCACTCCCTGTGCTGTTTACCCTTATTGTTCTCTCTGCCTCTCTCTTTTTCTCTCTGTCAAATAAATAAATCTTAAACGAGAGAGAGAGAGAGAGCGAGAGAGAGAAATTCTCTCTCGCTCTCTCTCTCTCCCTGCCCCCACACACATTCCTTCTAAACAAATAAATAATTAATTCAAATCTTCTTAAACATAAATAAATAAAATGCAATGAGGAGGGCATTTGGTTTTCGTGCAAGGGGTCCAGTAACAAGACCCTTTTTAAAACAACTGTTAAACAGAGGGTGCCATCTGACGTCACCTTTCATTTGTACTGGCTTCTAGGCAAGCAGAAAACTGTGATGTAAGCTCTGGGTTTACGCAACATTCCATCATTCTTTTTTTTTGGTCA
Source organism: Taxidea taxus jeffersonii (assembly GCA_003697995.1). Classification (NCBI taxonomy): domain Eukaryota; kingdom Metazoa; phylum Chordata; class Mammalia; order Carnivora; family Mustelidae; genus Taxidea; species Taxidea taxus. The sequence goes on from ML111657.1 coordinate 41,652, forward strand.
TCTTATATCAGAGACTTCCTTCCAGGAGTACGAAGAGGAAAGAAGATAAGGACACCAAAACAGCTAGATCTTGCTTAGGCACAGCCTTAACCTTTTGTGCAACCCCAGGGATTTGGGACTCAGAGAGAAGCACAAAGGGACAGTGAGCGCTTAACCTCACAGCTGCTCGGGGTGCAGCTTCTGGCTGTGCTTCCCTATTTCCTTCTGGATCAGGAGCTGGGGGTAAACAAATGTGCAAGCCAAGAGCTGTGGTGTACTCTGGGACACGGAGCCTGACTGGACCAAGGGAAAGTCTGGGAACTTGGCGTTCTGAAGTGTCTTTAAGGTTAGACAAAGGGAATGCTGGAACGGAGGTGAGAATTTGGAGATAGACACCCACCACCGTTCAGTTCAAGTGAGCAGACTCCTCCTGGTGCTGTGCATATTTCTTTTGAAAGTCAAAAACATGTGGGCATCCTGTCAAATGAATAAATAAAAATCTTAAAAAACAAACAAGCAAACACATGGGCATCCCGCTACACATTTAGTAAGCCTGCAACATGTGATCTGTGGTTTATTGATAACTAGTCTTGGCCAGGTAGATAGTCCTATTAAGCCACCGAGTAGAAACTGAGCAGGACAGAGAGCCTGCTGTGTGTTTTCACTGACCACAGGAAGCTGAAGGTCTACCTTGTGTGGGAGAATATGGCTTAACTTCTAACATCCTGTCCAAAAGGTACCGCAGGAAGTTATTCTTGTGTGCCTCAAAGTGTCAAGTGCTGATTCTCAGTCATGTTGGAGAGTCCTTTGGCTGCGGAGGGAAGGCTTTCGTTCCTTACCTGGAAAGCAGGATGGGGAGTCTGAGACTCTCAACCTCTGTCCACTACCCAGATCTGCAGAAGATCAGCCACTGGTTAGTTTTAACCCTTGCTATGCCACCCGAAAACAGCTCAGGAGCCCTTAGAGAATCACCTCAACTTCCTGAGTCTAATCCGTTAAATATCTAGGGTTGGTACCATTCTGGTCACAAAATCCACATGGCAAGACAGAGGGCATGGTTCTGCCAACATTTCAATTTAATTCATGTTTACTCCTAGAAGAATTACCTAATGCACAGTAGAACTTAGAACATAATTAACTAGAAATAATATTCAACAAGATGTGAGAGCCTGGGTAGAATACTATACTTTGAAAAGAAAAAGACAAAACACAGAGTTAAGTGGATGTCAGAGTTTTTAAAAACTGTATATAGGAAAATTAACACACACTAAAGGGCCTGGTAAACATTTAGTCAGTTTTGCTCAGTGACTGTGGACCAGACAAATTTGTCAGTGACAAAACAAAAACAGCCAAAGCTCGGGGACCAGGATCCATTCCCTCCGTATTCAAAACCGAAAATCCACAATAAATTCTTGTCGAGTGCTATTCTCCAAATGATCCTGGAGCACACTAAGACTCTAACTGCGGCTTTCCTCTCCTTTCCCAGCTGACTAAAAACTTGGTAGCTTAAGTCTACTTAACGCCCTGATTAGAAAAGCTGGCTTATCGACAGGAGACACGCTTAGATTTTACAGAGGTTGTGCAGGGTCCCCAGTACTTCAGGGATTCTCCTCGTCATGTGTCCATAAATAGTAAATTAGCTGCTGGTCAGTGTTCTACACTTTGCATTTGAAACCAGGTGTCCATTCAGTGTCCTGGGAGTCTGTCTACATGTACTTTGTCAACTTCCGCCCAAGGCTAGTCACAGTCCCCACCCCTCACCATCACTGCCCTCCAGCCCCATTCCTGTCTTACTACTTGCTCCCCCAGCTCCCATGTCATTGTCCCTATAGAAACATTAGAGGAAACATTTTGGGGCATCCAGAGGAGTGGCAAACAAGACCCATCTACATATTCAGTATTAACTTCTTTAGGGCATAGTGAAGTGGGAGGCTTTCAAAATAAGACACTTTTCGTATTGAATAAATGAACAAAGGAATGAGTGAATGAATACCTGTCCAGTTTAGATTCCTGAGATATTTTTGGGATGCCTGGGTGGCTCTGTCGGTTAGGCGTCTGCCTTCAGCTCAGGTCATGATCCCAGAGTCCTGGGATTGAGTCCAATGTTGGGCTCACTGCTTCTCCTTCTCCCTCTGCTGCTACCCTGGCTAGTGCTCCCTCTCTCTATTTATTTATTTATTATATAAATTATATAACTATATTATATTAAATTATATATTATAAATTATTAAATTTATTTATTTATAAATAAATAAAATCTTTTTTAAAAATTCCTAAGATTTTTAAAAAAATATTTTATTTATTTATTTGACAGAGAGAGAGAGAGAGATCATAAGCAGGCAGAGAGGCAGGAGGAAGCAGGCTCCCCGCTGAGCGAGAGCTCGATGCGGGGCTCCATCTCAGGACCTGAGATCATGACCTGAGCCGAAGGCAGAGGCTTAATACACTGAGCCACCCAGGCGCCCCTCCTAAGATATTTTTATGTGCTCCTACAACCTAGTTCCAGAGATATTTAAAAACAATCCCCCAGGGGCGCCTGGGTGGCTCAGCAGGTTAAAGCCGCTGCCTTCCGCTCGGGTCATGATCCCAGGGTCGTGGGATCGAGCCCCGCATCGGGCTCTCTGCTCTGCAGACAGCCTGCTTCCTCCTCTCTCTCTCTCTCTGCCTCTCTGCCTACTTGTGATCTCTATCAAATAAATAAAATCTTAAAAAAAAATTAAAAAAAAAAAAAAAAAAAACAATCCCCCAAATGATTATAGTGATGGCAGTGATCCTGGCAGGGCTATCGTTCCAGGGTAACCATGTTGAACGTCTTTCTTATATTTTGACAAGCATCAAAAACAACAGCTGCAACATGGCAACAACTAGTTACGTAAACATTTATTGGAGAGAATGATGACTATTCCTCTGCTCTGCATTGGAAGAATTACTTAACTGTCAGTTCAGCGGGCTTCAAACAGCCTGCTGTGACTCATTAGGGAGTTGTGAAATCAGTTCAGTGGGTTGTGACCAGGCCATTTTTAAAAGATGAGAGGAGGGAGTACAGTAAAATGGACAACACAGTGGATAGAGCTAGTAAGTTTGATTGTCTTTGAAATTTGTCTTTCAGTTATATATGTACATTACTTATATATATATATATATATTCTCATGTACAAAACAAAAATGTCACATGTTTATATATGTGTGTAACATCATGACTATAAAAATAAAATAAATAAGAATAAGTGCTGATCTATTTCTACTATTTACATGGCTCTACACCATGCCTACAAAGTCATGGCCATGACTGAACTTGAATGTTCTCCTTGTCTACTCTCATTGAATAAATTCCCTATTGTCCTGAATCAAAATCAGTCTTCCTGGAGCTTACTTTTTGTACTAGCCTTATTGCTACCCCTAGGCACTTTTCAGACAAGCCTAATTTTTCTTCCACATGATAACCCTTGGGTATTTAAACTGAGATGTCTTGCCTCTGCTAAGGATTTGCTTCACATTAGGAAGAATTCCAAGGCCCCCCCAGTTGTCCCTCGGTGACTTGGAGACCTTTCACTGATGAGATTTCTCTCTATGCCTCTTACACATTTGGGCTGCATGGAGTTCTTGGAAAGTCATATAGATTGAGGCTGGTCTGTAGGGAGAGGAGCTAGATGGTATGGTACCCTGCTCAGGAAAAGAAAGCAGAAAGGGAGGGTTAGGAGTGGCCACTTGTATCCTTTGCAACATGACTTACAAAATCTGGGAAGCCCATGTAAGAAGCAACCCTTTCTGCTAATAGTTCCAGGCTGAGAAAAAGTGCAAGCTGGCCAACGTCACTACTCTCAGGCAGAAGCACGCACTGAGGGAGTGGGAGCTTGGAGTGGGAGGAGGTGGTTCACGATGACTTATTTTAGCTTTAGTCATAGATTATAGAAACACACATGCTACTATAAATATATAAAAATATCCCATGCTCACTTCCTGAGAAAAACATGTTAGTTTATGTTCACAAGTGTTTTCTTTTTGAAGAAGCTATAAATACTAGGAGCTCAATATCTGAAACTGAGCAGTTAATTGAAATGTTTTAAAAGAAAAGCTTATCTTCAGTTCTTTTTTTAGGGAACACTACAAATATAGACTGACAGTTAAGCAAAGACAGCTGTTTCATTTTACATGGAAAAGCAGAAGCACTTCCTAAAAATGGTCTTGGCTGGATTATTTTCAATAAAGTTGTGGATTTTTTTCCCCATATTTTGACTAAAACATTTTCAAGATGCATTTCCTCAGGTTCTTTTTTTTTAATCTTGAGATTTGTATTGCTCCAGAATTTATAATTAGCTCCTCTCAATGATCAAAAATAAATGTCAGAATTAAAATTTCTAAATAAAACCGCCATTCCTCTCGTCTGCAATAATGGAAGATTGAAGATACATGTAATAAAAGGTACCGAAAGAAAAACGTTGGCTGGTTAATTTTAAAAAGGGATTAACCACAACCATCAAAAGAATGGAAATCTATAATAGGCCTTATATAAAAATATGGGCTATAATAAAAACCCTTAAGACAATTACTAGAGAGAATGAGCGCTGTTTTAAGTACAGAAAAATGTAGACTATTTCAACGTCAGATCATAAGAAACACCACAGCCACTGACCAACTGTTTCACCTTTATATCTGCTTATCCATATGCCTCAGTATGTTTCTTATAGAATATAATTCTAAAACTATTTATTGAAACCCTACCTTATGCTGAGCACGGCTGGGTTCTAGAGCTATGCATAAGTGGCGTTAAAAAAAAAAAGTCACTGTTGATTTCTTGACCATTATTGCTGAGAATGGATAAAGAATGAAAATTACACCTCAGACTCCTCCTCAGAGCTCTAGATTCATGTATTCTAATTATCTTCTTGACAGTTTCCCACGCATGCAGATTGGCTGTGTGCATAACTGAACTCCAGGTCTTTCTCCTGAATCCAAGTGCACTCTTGCCTTTCCCATCTCAGTCTTCCCACCAAGGAGCACAGGACTAGTTGAAGCTCTTGTCTGTTACCCAATCTTCTAACTAATTCATGGCCAAGTTCTTTAAAATTTATTTTCTAGGGGCGCCTGGGTGGCTCAGGGTTAAGGCCTCTGCCTTCGGCTCAGGTCATGATCTCAGGGTCCTGGGATCAAGCCCCGAATCGGGCTCTCTGCTCAGCAGGGAGCCTGCTTCCTCCTCTCTCTCTGCCTGCCTCTCTGCCTGCTTGTGATCTCTGTCTCTCAAATAAACAAAATCTTAAAAAAAAATAATAAAATTCATTTTCCAAATGCACTGAGAATAATCTACTTATTATCTGAAACCATTAACTGTTCTCTTTAGTTGTCTTTGATGGACCAACGGCCAAAGGAATTACAAATAAATACATTAAGAAGGCCCTTCCACACTTAAACTCTTTGCAAGACTGCCCATTGCACTTAGGATACAATTTCAATCTTTAGCCTGCCTTCAACACTCATCTGTACATCATTTGGCCCTTTGCCTACCCATCTAGTTTTTCTCTTCTCTCTCTTTCTTGGTTTCTGTTTCCTGCCTGCATTGCTTTTGTGTCTGTTTTCCTGCCCTTCAAACTCATTCTCACCTCAGTGCCTTTACACAGGCCTTCTTTCTGCATCCAAAGCTCCTGGCTCTGCTCCTCTCTGTGTTAATTTCAATATTTATTTCCAGTCTCAGCTGAAATGTCTCTTCTTAAGAAAGACTGTTCATAAGCAGAACAATTAAAATGAAACATCACCTTGTTTTCTCCTTTATATCACCTTATTTTCATTTTCTAAAACTTATGGAAATTTTCTTCATAATGTTTGCATGTTTATTTATTTATCTAAAGTCTCTTTTCTTCTCTAGACCTTATGTTCCACAAACACAAGGACCATGCCCAATTGCCCCAATGTATTCCTCGAGCATATAGCACATAGTAAGCATCCAACACTTTGTGTGTGAATGTATCTATAAATCACTGAATAGATACATGAAAAGAAAAATGAGAGTTTGGTAGGACTTTCAAACAATAGGAGTAAGTAAATAATGAGCATAATCAGGAAGTTATACAATAAGATTTGAGATGAGAAAATGAGGGTTCTAGGGCCAGCTCTGTCATTTAAGTAGCTCCAAGATTGTGGGAAACATTTAACTTCTGTGATACTCAGTTTTCGCATCTGTAAAATAGGAACAATGATACCAGAGAGGTTATGAAAGTCATGTTGTTACAGGATTGCGGGGTTCTTGTCTCACAGAGTGGAAAAACGAATCTCTCTGACAAAAGGTTGACGCAAAGTGAAAGTTTATTAAATGAAGGTAGGAACAGAAAAGAAAGGAAAAAAAGCTCTCTATAATGAGAGGGGATCCCGAAAGGGTTGTCATTGAGGGCCTTTATGGTCTGTCTGTATATAACACTGACCAGGGAACTTGGTAAATATCCTATCCATAACATTTAAGACAAACAAGGTGGATTTTTAAATTTATGTAAATATCAAAAGACAAACAAGGTGGATTTGTTATGTTTTCTTCCCTCTGGTTAATATCTTGTCAATAACATTTCTCCACATCTGGGAGCCTGGTTAAGTAGCCCCCTCACCAAACTCTCTAGACCTTGCCTCTCCTGTCCCTTACTTGGTATGAGACAATATATGTGAAAGCACCTTGCAAATTGCAATACAGTGTGAAATTTTTGTTGTGAAAACAAAAATGTCCAAGGATAATTTAACTCAAGTATAAGGTACAAAGTTCCAATTGCTGGTTTCTCTATGCTTCATATTTAGGAAGTTGCTAGGGAGGTGAGTTGGTAACAAAAGCCAGCATCAAAGTAAAATTCTGTGTGCTCGCTTTCCTTCACAGACTCATGTAATAATTCAGCATATATTTGTTAGATACATGCTATGTTGCAGTCACTATAGCTTTCTATCTTTAGTGCTTTAATAAATTTAATGGTAGGTAATAATTTTTTATCTAAAAAGGTAAACCTGGAAACAGGAAAGGCAAGTAACACGGCAAAAGTTTAGGAAAACCTTCCTGGAAGAGATTCTGGGGTTAAAAAAAAAATAAATTTCGGAAACAAATGCTGTTTTCACCACTCACCTTAAGCAGGTTGTTCAGCCCAGTTCCCTCTTTGTGGTCAAAATGAAAGTCAATAAAACCTGCCTTCAGTGTTGTTATGAAGAGTCATGTGGTTATTACATGGAGAATAACGAGGTATAGAAGTCACTTGGTGTTTGTTTCCTTCTTTCCCCTTGTTTTCACAGATCACTTTATCAGACACAAAACTATCCAAGCACATGCACTGCTGTCAAACAGAAACTCTGTCTCTTTGTCTGATGAAAGCATCTGGCAAAACTGGTGCTCAGAGGAAACTACTGGAGATCAGACACTGCTTCTTTCAAATAGCTTTCATTATCTCCTATCTCTACTGCCGAAAGCAAACATTCTGTAAGATGTCTATGTGATATGCTCCTGTCCACATGCAATTTGGGAATCTTTGCCAGTAATTTTTTAGAGCCTGTCATCCACATCATTCATTGAAAATACTTAAAGAAGGGGATGAGTAGGATGATAGCAGTAAAAGGCTTTCCAGGCACACATGGATTTACCTTTAGCAAAGAGCATCAGTAAATAGCAACCTTAAGGCTTGTGTTGCATTTCCGGGAAACAGAAACTGACATTGTTTCCCTGTGGATGGTCTTGTCCTCTAAGCAATTTTGAAACTCCTTAATCTCTCAAATGTATCTGAATGTTTTTAGGCAACACTCGAGAAGAATTGCTCCATGTCACATAGAAACGTTATTCAGGGTTTTTGATGCCAGAGCTCGTGGTTGATTTGAGAGTAATACAGTTAAGAGTTTAAAATCATGGGCTTCCCTCTGGAAAGAGGGAAAATGTGTGTCAAATAGCCCTGGGTTCAAGTTGTCTAATCATAGTTGAAGGATTTGCAGAGGAAATTAGTTTCCTATTGCCACTGTAACAAGTTGCCATGAATTTAGGAGCTTTAAACAATACAAATTTATTATCTTACAGTTCAAGAGGCCAGAAATCTAAACTGGGTATGCAATGATATATTCCTTCTGAAGGATGCAGAGAACATCTGTTTCTTTGCCTGTTGCAGCTTCTAGAGGCCATCTACCTTCCTTGACTCATGGACCCTTCCTCCAGCTTCTTCTAAACTAGCAGCATATCATCTTTCTCCTTTTCTTGTAAAGACTCTTATAATTACATGAGCCAACTTGGATAACCTCTACATGTCAGGATCTCTGAGATCTTTACCTCACGATCTCAACCAAAATAATCTCTACATCTCAAGTTCTTTAACTTATTTATACCTGCAAACTTCCTTGCACCATAAAAGTCCCTTTTGCAATATAAGTTTTCTTTTGGCCTATATTTTTAGGTTCCAGGAACTAGAACATGGACATTTTTAGGAGGGCGTCAATCACCTACAACAGGTAGTCAGTTGTCAATGCCTCTGTTCTCTTATTTCTAACATGAGAATTCCAATAGCTCCTACTATGAAGCATTGTCATGGAATTAAATAGGATTACACACATGTTATTTAATATTCCTATGAAAAAACAATTAAGTGATCCAGGAGCTAACTGAGGCACAGAAATGAGGAAGATTAATCTGATTAATCTGATTGAGCTAGACTTTTAATGAATACTTAGAAAAATAAACATATGCTTGCAAATTGTAGTAAGTGCTACTAAGGACTAGTGAAGGGTATGTTGGCAAAGAGAGTTGATCTAAGTCTAAAAGAACCAGAGAACAAAGGAGACTGCTCTGGGCAAGCAGTTTTTAGTTGAGATTTTATGCATGAATAGGTATTACCTAGTTGAAGTAAAATGTAAAAAAAGAACATTCTGGACAGAAGAAAAATGTGTGTTAAGCCCCATGGCAGGAATGAGTATGGTGCATTCAAGGAATTGGAAGGCATAAAAGCATGGGGGAGAGTGACAAATCATGATGCTGCAGAAGTCTGCAGGAGCAAGAGCAGGTTGTCCTCAAAAAAGGCTATGTTAAGATTTGGGGGCTTCATTTAAGAGTAACAGCAAGAGTAGTCTGACCAGATTGCTTATTAGAAACTATTGCTCTGGGTGCTTTGTAGAAAATAAAAGGCGAGAGTGGAAGCAGGAATGCTAGGAAAGAGGTTTGGCTTTAGTCCAGGGGGAGAAGACAGGGTATCATAGCCTGGGCTTCCAAGGAAGCACACCCCCAGAGGGAGATCAGCAGTCAGGTGATTTATTACAGAGTGCTCTTGGGATCAATGCCTTCTGATGGGGGTAAAAACAGGTTTGGCCAGAAGGAGGTTTCAGCTGACCCTGAAGTGTGCATGACCCCTCAGAGTTGGGGGAAGAGCAGTGGGCCCTTACACCTTCATGCTGATCAGTCACTAGATGCAGCTGTACCAGGAGGAGGGTGACTTTCTTCAGTGGTGGCAGTCCCTGAAGGTGGCTGACAGCTGAGCATCTGGGGACATCATAAAGGGGATAGATTTTAGAAATATTTTTTAGATTAAAAAAATATATATATAATATACACACACATACACATATATAATTTATATAGACTATATATATGTATATATAGACTATATATATTTATATAGAGAGGGGGGAAGGGAGACAGAGAAAGATCTAGATAGGAGAAAAAAGAAAGGGAGAAATCAAGGATTATAGCTGGGTTTCTGACTTTTAAAATTGAACAGCTATTTGCATGATATTTGCATACATGTAAATGTACAAATATATTTGCTTATATTATATGTAAATATACAAATGTATTTGCATATATTTATATTGGTCGGTTAGTTAAATAAATGAGGAATTAAAATTTGGGAGTAATCATTGAGTAGGGGATAGAAAGCATGAGCCTCAAGAAAAAGCATAGGATGACAGGGTCAGTGAAGCCTTTTAATGATAATGACAACATGAAGGTGGATTGTGTAATGTTGGGACACTGTGTTTGGCATCTAATAAAAATTCAGTAAAAATCCTTGCTGACATAATAATAACAATTTTTAACAGTGAGGAAAATGAGCATATTTTTAATCACCACAATGGTGTGCCAGTAAGCCCACAGTCTTTGGCAGCAGATCACAGGGTCCTTCCATGGAAAAGCTGGAGAAGGCAGCCATGGCCACGGTTGGGGAATTGAACACCAGCTCACCTAGAAATGCTTTTCAAAGAAGCATCCTTCAGGAAGAGATCATGCTGGGTTCCTGTCCATCTTCCATTCCTCACATCATAGCCTTCAACAAATCCTTTTGACTTGGCCTTCACAATATGCCCACACTCTGCTCAGCTCTCACCGCCTGCATGGTGACCTGCCTGGTGGGGACCTTCATTGTCTCTTTCCTGGATTATTTTGACATCTTTGTAACTAGTCTTCTTCTTGCTCCTCATGCAACTGCTTGTCTCCTTAAAATGTGTTCTCTACTAAGAAATGGTATGATTATAAGTAAAATCATGTCATTTTTCTGCTCCATGTTTTCTAAGGCCACCCATGTCCTATAGATCAAAAGCTCAATCCATGAAAAAGCCTCAGAGGGTATATTCAGTCTGTCCCTATCCTATTCCCACTGCCATTTGCTCCTGACCTCACCTCTGTCCCCTATTCTCTGGCCACTCTGCTCCAGCCACACTATTCCCTGGCTATTCTCCATACACCCCACACACATTCTTGTCTCCAGCCTCTGAACTTGCTGTCCTTCTAGCCTACAACACATTTCCTCCAGATACCTCCACGACTAACTCCTTGACCTCCTCCAAGTCTTTGTACAGTGTCACATTTGCAGAAGCTGCCTCTGAATATCCCAGGCAAATGTCAACCCTCCCCTTCCTCTCTTGTACAACTTGGCTTCATTTTTATCCATAATAGGCATTGCTTTCTGACATCATCTAGATTAGAAGTGTACATTTTTCCATTATCTGTTTCTTGGTAGAATGTAAACTCCATTAAGGTAACTGTAGGGATCTTGTTTGGTTTGGTTCAGTTTCATTTACTCTTATGTTTCCAGTGCCTTAAAATGTTCTAGCTAAAAGTAGACCTTTAATAAATATTGATTGAATTAATGAATGAGTGAGTGAATGAATGCATGAATGAATACGTAAGAAGATTCTCTAACTCAATTTTCTAGTGAGGTACCTTCTCCACACTCTCTCCACGTTTGCACATTCTAGACCTAATTTGACTGATCAGAGGAAATTCTGAAGACCAGCCCTGCTTCCCTAAGAGGAGTCCTTGGGGCCCTCTGACGCTGACATCTATCATGTCACATCTGTCATGTGGTTGAATGTCAGTGCTCCACACCAATGGGGCACTGGCTGGCTGCACATTATGCAAGGTGAGAAGAACAAATATAAATTCTTCCAAAGAAGGTACTGCTCTATGTCTGGGTGGTGCCAAAATAAATATTAAAAGAAAACATCAACTCACTTTTTGAGTACTATGTCCATAAAGCACCTGACTTTCCTTCCTCACTTAAAAAAAAAAAAAATAGGCATTTCTGTTATATACACAAGACTAAAGAGATGTTGTCTATTGTTACTATTATTTTTATTAAATTAAAATTTGGGAGCACCCGGCTAGTTAAGTCAGTGGGAACGTGCGACTCTTGATCTTGGGGTTGTGAGTTCAAGCCCCACACTGGGTGTGGAGAGGACTTAAAAAAACACCTTTTAAAAATTTTTTTAAAAAGATTTTAAATAAATAAATAATAAATTACATTTTTATTCAGTGATTACAGGTTGTCTCTTGTACTCGTCTCTGAAAGTTCACAGTTTCAGGCTCCGTCATGTCAGCGTTTTGTTGGTGAAGTCCTCTTTTACAATCCGATGTAGTCCCAATTGATGACCTTGGTTCTTTGGCTTTCGCTCAGCAGCTGTGGAGCGGCCCTGGATGGGGATGTCCAAAGGACACAGGTGTGGGCTGCCAAATGTTTGGAATACGATTTAATGACTTCTCTGGGAATTAAAACGTTCCTGTAGTTAGCAGAAGCCTTTGTTTCAGCAGTTGTTTGGAAAGATTTTGAGAGTCTAAGTCACTTTGTTTGTGTCTTACTTTGCCCTTTCCTGGTTTCAGCTATTTTTAAAAGACGGCTCCAGGCCTCTTTAATCCTATTGCCACAGATGTGGTAAAAAGAAATCCCCACATCCCTGCCCCATCACGGAGCGCAGCTCTTAACATTTTGCACAAGAACAGGATATTGGCAACTCAACTGTTAAGCCTGTCTGTGATTATTCTTCCTTGAGATCACTCTGATGTCACCAGTGTAATTTGAGCCTGGAGCTTTTGTTCACACTTTAAATAGCAGTCCTGGAATGATTTTGCTACAGACTCTCTGGAGAGCCCGGGAGCAGAATTCCCGAAGATTCCCACATCGATGAAAGCAAAGCCAAGCCACCAAGCCATCAATATGTCCACCTCGCTGCGCGTTAGCCCGTCCATCCACGGCTATCACTTCGACACAGCCTCACGTAAGAAAGCCGTGGCCAACATCTTTGAAAACATAGACCAAGAATCTCTACAGAGACTTTTCAGAAACTCTGGGGACAAGAAAGCCGAGGAGCGAGCTAAGATCATTTTTGCCATCGATCAAGATTTGGAGGAGAAAACACGAGCGCTGATGGCCCTGAAGAAGAGGACAAAAGACAAGCTTTTCCAATTTCTGAAACTGCGGAAATATTCCATCAAAGTTCACTGAGGACAAGAGGATGGATAAGGACATTATCCAAGAATAGACATTTAAAGACCAAGGGAGTCTCTGAGACCCAACACAGGCAGCATTAAATTGTGGCTGCCTCGCAAGCTTCTCTTCCATCAGAACGGCGGAGGCGGGAAAGGAACAGAACAAACTGGTTACAAAGACTCCAATTTCACGCCTGTGCTGTTACAGTGGAGAACGAAATGCTTTCAGCAAGGATTTGCAAACTCTCCCTGAGGGGAAAGGACTGAGGCCAGCATCGGAGAGGAGTCTGAACAGATGTAATAAGGACTGAGACTGAAGACAACAGAGAGATGGGGAAGAATTGTGGCCAGAGTCTCTTGCTCAGGCCCTAGGACTTCAATTCAACCTGAACTTTGTTTTTCCTTAGCTGAACTGGGCAGGGAGAGGGAGTGGGAGAGGGGGAAACGGAGAGAGAATACTATGCTCTGATGTTTACTGAATTTTTTATTTGAATGTTGCAAAATGTTGCCAAGCTTCAGTGTGGTCTGTCGGTATAGATTCTTAGAGATTAGTAATTGATTATTTATTTGCATTTTTTATAGTGCCCGAAAAAGTGCACCACAAGGGTGTTAGTTACAAATTATGCAATACTTCCAGCAGCTCAGTAAAACCCTTCTGGTTTGTAAAACGTTTTTATACATTTCAAACTGATTGCACAAAAGCTACAGGAATGGGGTCCTTCATAAATCCAAAGTACTGTGAACAAATTTTATGATTGTTTTTAATCTTCTAACTAATGCTAAAATATAATCTAATTAGATTTCTTATAGCTATTGCAGTAAGCATTAGGAAGTGAGTATGATATACTACATAGTTTATGAAGATTGAAGATGCTATGGTTTTCATATGGTTTATGAAGATGCTATGGTTTTCATAATTTATTATACATGACAAATTATATGCACCCTTAATAAATTATTATAAACTTAGCTGCGTTTGGTCTGTGATGATTGGTCTCAAAGGAAAAAGTAAGGTGGTAAATATTTACTACTATAAACTTTTATAAACTATTATAAGCATTCTTAAGGATTTTAAGAGTAAGATGTGCTTTTAGAGTAGCTTTACATTCATTGCCGAACTTCTTCAAAACAAATTCTTACACCAAATATCTAGGATGTTTCCCTGTCTCAACTTTAAAATATAAGACCTAGGCATAGAAATTCATTGACTGGCTCACCAACAGTGGTGTTTATGTGTCCACAGAGGGTGAACTTTAAAAAGCTCTTTTTTCTCCATATTTTTGAAATTTTTCCTCTGTGGCTACAGGAGCTATGTACAGTTGTACTTTTATTTCTCCAAAAACAATATATTTTGGGGTTAGAGTCCAAATTATGATCAAGATTCTGTGGGTCACCAAAGTTTATTCCATATAAGCTAATATGGGAATAACAAACATTATAGTCACTTTGCTTATTTTCTCGTAAAATTATAATAAAATCTTTCCAAGAAAGCTTACACCAATGCCTGCTGCCCTTTCCTAGCAGGCAGAAATAGAATTTCTCTGAAATTGGGCATTTTGGAACATGTACAGAGGTTTCTGAAACTTGCTGATCATAGTAAAACAAAACAAGTGAGTGATCAAAAATCTTCTGGAAGAGTTACGAGTCAGGATTTTAAATAATACATCTTTAAGAAGGAAATGAACTGGTCAGACATATTTTCAAATGATAATGATAAGTTCACTGAAGATAATATAAAATCAGTCCACTGAGAAGGAATTTTTTACATGAGAACACCCACATTTTTTACATGAGAAATATGTACCTGTGTGTGTACAAAATGTACACAGAGGCACACATTTCTACATATTAATTTGTGTTTATAATTTTTATAAAATGTTTATAATTTAATATTTTTATTATTCTTTTATTATTAATAATATTTATCATTGTGTTTATAATTTCTATCAGATTTGTAAAGGCATCCATGACACCAGTATAAATTAAGAACAAAAGAGGAAGTTTTTGACAGGTGGAAGGCTCAGCTCGTCATGGTATTTGGGGATTACCAAAGCAAAGGCCACGAAAGGGTCTTCAGTTCCATGACCTTATTTTCCCATGCTTGCAAACTGAGCTTGCTTAATGATCTCACCTAAAGTCTCCTTTGCTCATGCTAAGTATAAACTTCTACCTCGGATCTGGCCTACTAGTGACCCAGTTTCTCTATCTAGAATCCCCAAAAGACATTGACAAACTGCTTGGGAAGGAAACTTGGTAACTTATTCCTCTAGGATAGCTACCATATTCCTATGAAAATGTTTAACTCATTTTCTTTGTAAAGACTTTAAATGCATCCTTGGATGCTGAACATAGTCAAAAGGTTGAATTTATTACACTGATGCATAGCTATGCTCTGCCCCTGTTGTTTTCAAGACAGTACAATGCTTGTCTTACCCACTTTGCAAATCAGCATGCACTCATTTTTCTTGCAGTATATTATCATTATTTTCTGAATGCTAGACTATAACATTGAAAACAAATTAGAAAGCAATTGGGATATGATCCATAACACTGTGGAGAAGGATTCCAGTAGATTTGCCAGAATCATGCTGGCTTTCCCCTTCAGAGACAACAAAAGTTAGAATCAATGTGATTATATAAGGGTGCTTTTTTAGAATCATAATACTTTCATCCTTTAATGTGAGGTGAAAGTAAACATCATTTGAACAGGTATGACTAGTTCAGTTCAGAAATCCTTCTACGGCCCAGGGATGGCCAAATATATCTCAAGGCATCTCACTGTAATAGAAGATCTAAAAGCAAAAACACAAAGGTGAAAGGGGTCATTAATAACCTTTGTGTTATTAGGACCATAATAATAACAACCACATTTCATTGAGACAACTTTGTGTGTTTTTTATGCATTAAATCACTCACTACTGTGACATGAGAGCATGTGTGAATAGTGTGATGGCACTGAAGCCCAGAAAGAAGAAGTGACACGCTCAAGAACACACAGCTAGTGAGGCCAGGAATCAAATCCTGGGATTCACGCTCCAAAGCCTCATTTCTTGCACTAGGTTATACTGCTTCTCTAGGAGAAGCTTAGGTTCTCTTTTTTCCTATAAAATCACAATTACTTATATGCTAATAAGTCTGGAAGACAGGAAGGCATGGCCTCTGAGAAATCACTTTTTTCTTTTTGAGAAATCACTTACCTGCTCTGTGTCTCCTTGTCTGTTTATTTGGCACTTGCTTTTTATGGGACAGTTTCATGGTTTAGTCATTTTAATGTCAAGGGCTCTTAGATGTAGCCTTTCAAGTCTGCAGGTAAAATAACACTTGGGTTAACACTTGGAACAAAAGGGCACCTCTAATGTCTCTTCCAGTTGTCAGTCAACATTTTGGGTCTCCACTTGCTCATTGGGGGAAATCAGAAACTGTGGATTCATGAGTTTATTCACACAGAGAAGAACTCCTCTGTTCATCACTGTGGCCCATGGCAGAGGATTTGTGCTTTTGCACACTCCAACAGATGGGATCTATTGAAAAAGAGGCCCAGGATAGAGGAGTGCCTGCTATTTTCCCCCATTGTTAGAGGGCAGTCAGAGGATACAGTTCATGGTCCCTTGGAGAGCTTCAACTAATAAATGAATAATGAAGCCATGGTCTAGGAATTATGCAGTCTTTTGGAATACCTTAATTACTCTTCTAAACTCCACATAGAGGTTTCCCAAGATGGCATATTGCTTGGGTAACTCTTTTCTTACACGTAGAGAGTTGTATAGTAAAATCAGAGTTTGTATCTTATATACCTATGCAAAAAAAAAAAAACGTAGCAAGCACCCATGTGTGAGCCCTTATGGTCAAAAGGGATCTCTGTTCTCCTTATCAGAGGAACCTGAAAATGTTTTAAAATAAATGTAATACAGTGGGATGTATGATGGGAGTTTACAGGTTGCTATGAGGGCACAGGTGTGTGTGTTGGGGTAGGTGTCTGTATGAGTTTGTGTGTGTGTGGGGAGTAGCAGAAGGAGAGGAAATCTAACCCAACCTGGGGAGATCCTAGAGGAGTCCATGGAGAATTTTCAAAGTAGGATTTAGTAAAGAAGGTGGACAGAGAAAATTTTATTTCATCATCTGTGTATAATGTTTGCAAAGGCAAGAAGGCAGGAAAGAATGTGAATTGTCTGAGAATCTGTACAGACTTCTGAATGGCTAGGAGCCTATGTATTTGGGTGCAATAATTAGAAAGGCAACTGGGTTTTAAATGACAAACTTGAGTCTGAATTTTATTCTGAAGGTAATAGAGAATCATTAAGGATTTTAAATAGAGGAGTGACACTTAACTGCCAAACTACTATGTATCAGATTAGGAAAAGATATGCTTAATATTTTGAAAAATAATGCATTCCTTTACATCTGGCTGCAGCCCTTAGCTCAAAGGTCCGCAAACGTGGGTGCTTACAAGTACGTCCAGGAACTTTGGATGAAGAAGCAATCTGATGTCATGTCATATATCAGACGCATGTGCGATGTGGTGGCCACAAACGCCTAGTTTCTAAGGGTGCCACCTATGGCAAACCTGTCCATCATGGTGTTTACCAGCTAGAGTTTGCCCCAAGCCTCCAGTCTGTTGCAGAGGAGCAACCTGGACATCACTGTGGGGCTCTGAGAGTTCTGAATTCTTACCCAGTTGGCCAAGATTCCAAGCACAAATTTACTGAGGTTAAACTCTTTGATCCATCCCATAAAGCTCTCAGAAGAAATCCTGACACCCATGGATCACCACACCAGTCCACCAGCATAGGGAGACATGAAGGTTATCATCTGCAGGTGGCAAGAGCCATGAACTTGGAAAGAAAGCATCAGAAGCTTCATCACACTATTGGTGGTTCTCACCATGGGGCATGGAGAAGACACAACACTCTCTGACTTAGGGGAAAAAAAAAAAAAGAGGAAAAAGAAAGAAAGAAAAAATAATGCACTCAACACATGGTTAGATTCTGCACTGATTCTTCCCAGAACTTGGTTGCTTCACCATTGGTCTACTGAGGTGAAAAGCCACAAAGGAGGTTTGCAGCTCAGTAATCAGTGCTTAGCTGTGTGGAAGCTGAGGATGAAACGGAAGAGGTAATGAGGGGTTGCAAAGCCAGACTGGGGGAAAACCCATTGAGTATATTCCCTATTAGATTTTTTAGAAATTGTAAATGCATTTGACCTTATAAATAGCCTTATTATATAACAGATATTATAAAGAAATGGCTACTGAACTCTCTTCACTTAAATAACTTTTATACAAAGTTTCTAGCTGTTTGAAGTGATTATGACAGACATACACAAATGTGTTTTGTGTTAATGTATGCCCCCAAGATTAGCTAAACTGTCTTACAGAATTTGGGAAATAAACATGAGTTAGCAGTGGTCCAAAAAAAGTCAGGAATACTTTTGTTGGTAGTCAGAAGAGTTTTGTTATAGCCACCTTTTTCCCCCTCCCCCTTACACAAACTGGTTTCCCGTGTGCACACACACAAACACACATACACGCACAGATACACACACATATGCACATTCACACATGTATACACAATGACATATACACATACACATTTACACATCACACACATATACACTTATACAAATACAAGCACACACGTGTACACACAGAGACACACACACATGTACATGTACACACATATACACCATTTACAGTCCTAAGAGAGCATAGCAGTTTGTGTTCTGGAACCTCTATGTCCTCACCTGTGGTCAGCAGCAGCCTGGTGTTGAGCAAATACCAGCAGATCGAGGCAGGAATTCTGGGGTTTTCCCAACTGTGCCTTCCGCAAATTCCTTTCCTATCTCCAGATTTCATCTGGAAGGGGAAAAAAACTTAGATCTGACTGGCCCATGTCTGTGACCTCTTCTAGAGCTCAGACTAGAAATAATGGGAATAAATAACTCTACCACCACTCACGGTACGGCTTCTTACTGGATCAGAAGGTATCCCACATGTGGCAGGAATTTCTCTGAAATAAAACAAAAGTGTAAAAGTTTTGATCATTAATCATGGTTGCCGGAGGCAGAAGGCAAGGAAAACAACTTTCTGTGGATCCATCTATGTTTTTGAATAGGCTAGGCTGCCTCTTTTCTGGCTGAGGGTCCCCGTGCTGGGGTCAGCCAGTAATAGTTTGACGCGCCAACATCCGTGCAATGACATGGCCACTGGGATAATCTCAACTGTATGTAAGAATCATCAGTGACAAGTTCGAGTTCAAGGTAGCGTTTTAAAAAATGTGGATTCCTGGTCCCGACCTCTCTGGGCCTGGTAATGGATGTCCTTATGAAGTTGCATGGTTAACTGTGAAGAACGTCAGTTGTGGGGCCCTCTTCTTATGTTATGGTCGGATCTTCTGCTGATGGCACTTATTAATAGACTTAAAAAGGATTTGGCTTTTGACAGCTAGAGTTTTTCTTACAATATTAATTCTGTCCCTAATTGAAAAATCATGACCAAGTAAGGACTTATGTTGAGGATGGTATAATTACTCTTGAATTTTAACAATTGCATGGTGTATAGATACTTTTTCTGTGATTTTTTTCCTTAGATTTCAGTCTGATAGGTGTCTACTTGGATACTTCTAGGTTTTACCAGGAGGTAACCTTCTGCTTCCTATCACTACACTACCTTCTCTTCTTATTCTCCTGCAATTTGTCCATGTTTATGATTTATGCCTAGATTTTATGATTTGAAAGACTTTGGAGAATCCTACTGATCCCAGAGAGCCATGGGAGCCATAGTAAATAGAAGTGTAATTTAAGAGCATCTTTCCTGACTGATAAATGTGGAATACCTCCACAGTGCAGTTGTTTGCAAACCTCCTGTTATCAGAATCTCCTGGAGAACATTTTAAAATCTGGGCCCCTGGATTTAAGGATTCAGAATTTCTGGGGCTGGTCACCTGCTATTTCTGTTCTTAAAACACTCCCCAGGTGATTTTGCTGCAAAGTCAGATTGAGAGCCACTGACCTAGATTAAAGTCACCAACTGTATGCAAGATGAGCACGTTCCTCATTTTAAATCATTTGTGTCTCCCCAGGCACATTGTGGCTTCAATACATTTTTGACTAAACAAACTGTTAACCCAAGATGTGACTATCACCTTCTCCTGTAATTTGTTATTTCTATTATCTCTCATCTAATCAAACACCGTTATTTCCCCTAGGCTCATAAATTCTAAGAAATCCCCTGATCACCATTAGCTCAACTTCCACAAGGCACATAATCTTAGCAATAAAAATATATTTGTCAAATGAATAGAAGGCCTTTCTCCCCCACTAACTATATTTACCACTTGCCTGCTCCCCTGGAGAATTCATTTCTCAGTCTAGACAAGTTATTCTTTTAAAATTAAAGAATGTTTAGCACTCAGCACTAACAATCACTTGTAACTTAGCATACTAGCACTTAATAAAACACTTTCTTCCTAAAAGCAAGGATCCCCCACTGAGATGATGTGGTTTTAATTTTAAGGGGAGGGTGGGCAGATTGAAACCCAGGATAAGGGAACATCTGAAATTGGTAAAGGAGAAAAAGACTAGAGGTGGTGGTGCACTAAGAGAGATGGCTGCTCCCAGCTTTTCCTGGTCTTGGCTGTCAGATGCGAGACTGTTTGATGTGCAGTGCAACAGGCAACAGAGAGATAAATAGAGACACATGCAGGGCATAAGGAAGAGATGGTGTAGAAAATCCTGTGTCTGACATTTACTGATTAGATGTGAATTTTGAATAAATTATCTACTCTGATCTCAGCCTCACTTTATCATCCGTAAAACAAGGACAGTACCTACTTCCAGGATAAGCTCACTTGGGCTGCCATACAAAGTACTACAGACTGGGTAGCTTAAACAATAGAAATGTTTTTCCTCACATTGCTCCAGGCGACAAGTTCAAGTTCAAGGTAGCAGCAGGGTTGGTTTCTTCTGAGGTTTCTCTCCTTGCGTTGTAGACCACCATCTTTTCCCTGTGTCTTTACATTATCTTCCCTCTCTGTGACCTATTCTGCTCTTTTTATAAGAGCAGCAGTTATATTGGATTAGTCACCCCCAACCCCAAAGGCCTTTACTTCACCTAACCACCATGTTGAAGGCCACGTCTCCAAATACAGTTACATTTGAAGGGACTAGGTGTTAGAATTTTAAGATATGAATATAGAGGGGACACAATCCAACTCATAACACCTCCATACTTATTCCTCTTGATTGTTGTAAGCACAACATAAGAAAATGTGTGCTAAAATGGTCAGAAGTTAAGTACCTACAAGGGTTAAGATCCTTGGGGACAGGCTGTTCATGGTTGACTATTACAAAGCATTTACTGCAGAGCCTAACATGAGGCTGATACTTAGTAAATGTTTGTTGAATGAATGGATACACTTCACACAAACATAGGATGTTTGTTTGATGTATCAACTTATTAGTCTATGAGATGAACATGCAATCATCTGCATCCTTTTTGTCTCCTCATCTCCAAGGAGAGCAGTCAAAAGAGACCCTGAGTAACTGAACGGTGGCACGAGCCATAGTTCATGTTAAGAGTGATGCCGGGAAGGCTTTCTGCCCAGGTGCATTTCTGCCACTAAGCATGTCGTTTTGCTTTTCAGTATACATGAATGGCTTCAAAATGATCTGTGCAAGTGAACAAGTTCTCTGAATATCTGTGACCTTAGTTTGCTGATCATATCTGGTTCTGTTGTTCTTGACATAATTTTTGTATCTCCAGTTATGGCTCTAAGACTAAAAAGTACTGTGTTCCTCCATTCACCTTCTAGCTTCAGAGTCCTGGTAAAACCATCGCTGCCACAACTTTGGCATTCCTTTGGGTGAGTGTGAATTAGGGAGGAGATGATACCAGGAAGGTTAAAGAGTTCCACTTGATAAAGAGACTGAATCCAGTCTCTTTGTGTTGGGCACAAAAGTAATTCTATATATCTTGCCTTACATAGCAAAGACTTCAGAATGAATAGAACAGATTTAGAGAGTTCCTTAACCTGTGCATGAGTAATGTGGGAAACTTTGTGGAATAAAGCTTACAACATGTCTTTAGGAATCAAATACCATGACTACTGTCTAATTTCAATTGAGATGTATGTGTGTGTGTGTGTGTATAATGAATAATCATTTAATAAAATAAATGGACTGAAATAAGCCAGCCAAGTAAGTGTGAGATAACATGTAGCACAATAACAACCTGAATATCTGGTTTTTAAACTTTAAATTGATCATAGTCTTATCGCATAGACATGAACTAGTATTATCTTTTTTTTCTACACACATTTGGATGTTGTAGATATTGGCATCTTCCCCTTTTTTATGGGATCAAAAGGGCATGGGATTCTTCCATGAGTACCCACCCTGACATCATCCTTGAAAGATGTCAAAACTGGGATCTCATATCTCACTGATTAGATTTCACACCTATTTTAGTGAACTTTTATTCTTTTACAGCTTTTTCTTATTTTATTTTATTTTTTTAAAGATTTTATTTTTATTTATTTGTTATAGAGAGAGAGAGAGCAAGCACAGGCAGACAGAGAGGCAGGCAGAGGCAGAGGGAGAAGCAGGCTCCCTGCCGAGCAAGGAGCCCGATGTGGGACTCGATGTGGGACTCGATCCCAGGACGCTGGGATCATGACCTGAGCCGAAGGCAGCTGCTTAACCAACTGAGCCACCCAGGCGTCCCAGCTTTTTCTTATTTTAAAACTGATGTAAGAAACCAACTCTTTTTCTCTCCTTGGATTTAAAAGTTCCATGTTGCTGATACATGGGTTTGTAAAAATTTGAGACCAATGTGTCCTTGGGCAGGGCAGGGACATGCTGCATGCCTCACTGCTTGAAACCCTGCTGCTCAGCCAAGAAAGACTAGGGAGTCGATACTGCAGGCACCGGCACCGAGGGTGAGAGACTTGGAAAGACTCACTCACCATAATTAAACTTGCAGTCCACAAAAGAGATGTGGACCACTAAGTCATCCGCTCCTAGGAGAGATTTAACTGCCAAGCAGGGGGGCAAATTATTCATGAAAGCAAGGGAGAAACAGTGGTCTGAGGACAATTTCACTCTGGCTTTGGTAAGGTTTGAAGAGCTAGACTTACAGCAGAGATGTCTTACCCTCTGACCATGGCAATATTGACTTTCTGCTGCCTAATGAACCCTCCCAATACTTAGTGATTTAAAATGATAACGGCTCTGTGGGTCAGCTGGGGGTCCTTCTGGCCTGTCCTTGGCTGTCCTCTGCTGGGTTCTCTCATACATCTGTGGTCAGCTGGTAGGCCACCCGTGGCTGGGTGTTGTAAGGTGGACTTCCCTCACATGTCTGGTGATGGGCAGGGTGTTGAACAGAGCATCTTGATTATCCTCTACTAGTTTTTGCAACCTGTCATACCACGACTTAGGGGATCTCACCATGAAAGAGCCAGATGCACATCTGCCAAATTCTGCCTTGCCATCTCCCTTATTTGTGCACATATTTCTCTCTGTTTCCCTTCTTTGTAGCATTCTTGTTTCCAGAAGAGGGATGCAGTACAAGAAACTACACTTGGTCTTATTCATAACGGTCGCACGCCAGGTCTGCTTCTCTGAGACTAAATCCAGATTAGTTTACAAAACTCAGTCACTTATTCAGAAATATTTTTTAACTTACTTCCATGGCTAGTTAATTTGGTTCACAAAACTTAGTCATTCATTTAGAAATATTTTTTCATTGACTCCCAGGGCTAGTTAATCTCTTCCATAAGGTGTGAATTTTACCAATGTCATACTCAAGAGAATATTCATTGTTTTCTGGAACCCCTGGGAGGTTCAGGAAGGGCAGCGACTTCACCATTATCTCCGTGAAACCTGATGCAATGCCAAAGTAATTGACAGGTGTGGGCAGAATTCTGAAAAATCCTCACTGCCCTAACCACATTCTCTCATTCCCTGTGAAATACCTTAAGTGCACATCACTGAACATCTGAGCTAGTCCTCCTTGTTAAATACCACACTGTTTGGAATGGGTGTAAAATTAATGGCTAAAAATGCCTGCTCTGTTCTTTGGGACAGTGGACATTGAGAGACATTAGCCTGAGGGAGACAGACTGACTGGGGAGAAGAATTAATGGAAGCACATGGCTCCTGCAAGCAGGAAATGCTTTGATAGGCCTTTTCCTCTTTTTGTTACGAGGAGAGCCTTGACAATAGACTCCACCTTAGAGCAGCTGCTTTCTCCCCTTGTGATGATCACAGCACATTTTCCTTGTCAGACTTGTAGTCTGCACCAGGGAGTGCTCAGGAAGGGACATGCACAATGTTGGGGATCTGCCCTTGAGCCTCTGAGCTGTGCAATGGGTGGAGACGTCACCCCTAAGACACACATGAATTCCTTTGGCAGACGCCTCAGGAAGGCCATCTGCTTCTGTTGTTCCTCTGACCTTTTGTTAGAACCCACCTGAAATTGGAAAGAAATTACCAGAATAAAACTAAGCCTAAGACAGTTTTAGACCCTATTGCTTGCTAAGGCAAGATCCCCAAGGGCAGATCCCCTCACACAGCTCAGAGGCTCCAGGGCAGATCACCCCTATCTCTCCCCTCACTTTCTCTCACTCTTTCTCAAATAAATATTTTTTTAAAAGGCAGTATGTACTATACTCTTGTTAGGAGGACTACTATTAAAAAACAAGCAAACAAACAGAAAACAATAAGTTGTTGATGAAGATATAGAGACATTGGAACTTTTGTGCTTTTCTGGTGGGCATGGCGCATCCGCTGTGGAAAAGAGTATGGCTGTTCCTCAGAATATTACGTGTAGAATTACCATGTGACCCAGAAATTCCACTTTTGGGTATAAACCCCCCAAAAACCTGAAAGCAAGAAATGTAACAAGAATTTGGATGTCCATGGTCAGAATAGTACCATCCACAATAGCCAAAATGTAGAAACGACCCAGATGCCCATCAGTGGATGAATAGATAAATGAAATAGGATCTACATATACAGTGAAACATTGTTGAGCTTTAAAAAGGAAGCTAATTCTGACACATGCTACAACATGAATAAATGCTGAAGACATTATGCTAAGTGAAACAAGCCAGTCACAAAAGGACAATCATGTATCTGATTCCACATACATGAGGTACTTAGAACACTCAAGTTGAGGGACTGAGCCTGGGGTGAGGGAGTAAGAGGCAGTTATTTTTTTAAAGGGTACAGAGTTTCAGTTCGGGATGACGAAACAGTTTTAAAGATGGATGGTGGTGACCGTTGCTCAACAATGTGACTATTCTTTATGCTACTGAATTGTACAGTTAACATGGTTAAAATCATAAATTTTATATTATGTGTATTTTACTATAATTAAAAAAAAAGAAGTTAAAAAATATGGGATGGATTTTTATAAGCAAACATAAGAGTATTCCCCTTTCTTGAAATGTTAGTGTTATTCGATTTCCTAATTATGTGGAGGGACTTTCAAAATCCTGCTGACTTTACAGGCTTCAGCTATGACTAAAAGGCTCACTTGCCATGTTAACCTCAATGTACAGGAGAAATACCAGTTATTCCAACAAATGACAAAGAAGAGAGAATCTCAGAGCATGGGACAAGTTTATGACAAGACTCTGTTTGGAGAAGAATAGCTTGTCCAAGAACATGAGAAAAATCTGGTGGGGCTGGAGCCCAGAGTGTAGGGGAAAGAATGGCATGTACTGGAAAGGGAGACAAAAACAGGGATGAATCATTTGGGGGCTAACTTACAGACTTTGCATTGTGTTTTAATGTAAATTGAGCCACTGAAGAATTTCAAGCTGGAGAATGGTAATATTCATAAACCTTGTGTGTGTGTGTGTGTGTGTGTGTGTGTGTGTGTGTGTGTCTTAAGATTTTATGTATTTATTTGAAAGAGAGAAAGAGAGAGAGGGAGTTTGGAATGGGAGGGACAGAGGGAGAAAAAGAGAAAGAATATCCAGCACACTTCTCACTGAGCACAAGCCCGACTTTGGGGATTGATCTCACAACCCCAAGATCATGACCTCAGCAGAAACCAAGAGTTGGAAGCTTAATCAACCAAGTCACCCAGTTCAGTCTGGCAGTATTTTGTGGAAGGGGCCAGCAGATAGCAGCAGCATGAGAGTGTACTTCTTTTTAGGGGACTTGGTAGTTGTCCAGATTAGTGCACATGATAGTGGAGATGCAGAGAAGTAGTTGGATTTTAGAGGTATTTGGGGAGGAACTATTAACAGGACTTTGAGATGCATTGGCTTAACCCTCTGTGTTCTTTCTCTAATAAGTCATTTTCCTCCCCAGTGTCACAGTCACCCACCTGCACCTCTTTCACAGCCCACTAGAACACTGTCGCTTCTGAGGGAGGTCAGTACCTTCAGCTCTTGCCCCTCAATGTGACCTTTACATTATCGCCCGATGTAGCGTTCTAAATTGCCACTCCATACACATGGCTCTTTCCTGCCCAAAACTTTCAAAGACTACCCACTACCTACAGCATCAGGTCCGATTCTGTCTGCCTGGCATGCAAGCAATTTTATGACTCCGTCTCCCTTAACGTATCTACCTCATCCCCTTCATACGGACTCGGTCAAAAACCATGTATTTATTTATTCAGCACCCGTGACTGTCCAGATGAATTACCACCTGCAACTTTTTATACAGCGCTCCTCTCACAACACTTCCACTCACTGTCTTCATGGACTGTCCTCACTCTAGCCCTACTTCTGTGATTGCCACTCTCCCTTGTCCTGGATTAGAACTCATGTCTTAGGAGGCTTTTTGTGAACCTTTAACTCATACTAAGCTTGGACAGCCATTGTCCCCACCACCCCTGGGCATTGTTACGTTCTGCCATTAATGGCTAGTAACATTTTTAATATTTCGTGGAAGTGGGAATTTTACTTTCTTTGAGAAGGTGCCCCATAAGCAGGGTATGCTGTCGATGGTGTCATCAAGAATCCCGTGATTTGTCTGGGGAAGTAAGATGGACGTAGGGACAGGGATGCTGAAAGCAGCAGAGAGAAAAAATGTTTAGGCACAAAGAAAGGAAGGTAGAAAATGCCTGGCATTCAGTAAATAAATATTGAATCATTAAGTAAGTACGTAAACAAATAAATAAGCAAGCAAATAACAAATAAATGTATGTTTGGCAGCTCTAACTACAATATTGAGCTATACATAATTTGGGAATAAGCTAAGGCCTCGCCCTTAATGACTGCATAGCTGGAATTTACTAGGTCTGTTCAGTCATCCTGAATATGCGGTTCAGGGGACGCGAAGATGAGCGGGTTCTACTTTAAAATATTAGCCTGGGTGGCTCAGTCAGTTAAGCATCTGACTCGTGATTTTGGCTTAGGTCCTGCTCTTGGGGTGGTAGGATTGAGCCCCACCCTGGGCTCCGTGCTCAGCATGGAGTCTGCTGGAGATTCTCTCTCTCCCTCTGCCTCTGCGCCAACCCCCTCACGTGCTCTCTCTCTCTCGAAATAAATGAATAGAATCTTTAAAAGGTTAGCCATGCGGTTGGGGGAGGGCAAGAGAAGGACAGGCACATAAACAAATAATGATAACATAGGGCAGTAAGCACAACGGAAGAAAAACAGAATAGCAATTATAACTCAGAAGAGGAAGTGGGTGCTTCTGCCTAGGGAAGTATTAATTAGCTGGAATTTTCTCATGCCCCAGGTTGACTGGAGATTTCTATTCTGACTCCCCTACAACCTTTTCTCACAATGTCCAGCCGGGCTGCTACGCACACCTGCTCTCTGCTCCAGGCTTGCTGGCCCAAGGCATTGTTTTCAGACAGGCCCACACTTGTCATCCTCTGTGTTCCAGTCCAGGGCTTTGCAAACATCAGTGTGCGTGCAAATCACCTGGGAATCTTGTTAAAGCACAGATTCGGAGGTCAGCGGGATGCCTGAGATTCTGCATTACCTAGAATTACCAGGGCGGCCTCCACTCTGTAAACCCAATCTGCAGCCACAGGACTGTGACAGCCCCAAAACCCATTTTCCCCACTGACTCAAATCCACCCAGTCCTTTGTGGGCTGATCAAACGTCTGCCCCTCAGATGGAGTTCCTACACTCCGGCTTGGACACCAATGTTTGTTTGCTTCGAAGTGCCTGGCGCTCTCCCTCTCCAAGCCTTTTTCCCTATTTTCCCTAATTGTTAGCTCCTTGAGGAAAAGACTCTAACTCACCCAGACTTGATCTCTTTCATCCAAACTGCAGGATGGTTTATGTCACAGAATGGAACCTGAATAAATATTTGCTCAGTTGAATTTGAATTGAACTCAAAATATGATTACATATGGGATAAATGCATGTGTGTGTTTGTGTGTATACCTTAGTACTCCGTGTAGGTGAAACTGGTCAGAAGAGAGAAACCAGATCATTTTACTATTGTGTCACCAGGAATTACAATAAAAAGGGTTCTAGTTATCCAGGTGGGAGAAGTCATCTAGAATATAAGCTTAAGGAAGGCAAGATACTTTTTTTTTTTTTCTTGTAGGTCACTGAGTCCTCAGAGCCCAGGCCTGTGTCTCCCACATAGTAAATAATCAATAAATATTTGCTGAATGCTAAATGAAGAGAGAAAATTGCTATTCTGAATTTCAATTTTGTAAAAACAAGTTAACCCCTAACAAATGAAGTAATTAAAGCTATGTTAAGAGAAAATTGCTATTCTGAATTTCAATTTTGTAAAAACAAGTTAACCCCTAACAAATGAAGTAATTAAAGCTATCTTTTTTTCTTCTTTCTCTTTTTTTTAATAAAACAAACAAATGAGCAATATCCTGGGCATTTCCACTCTAGAAAAGAAGGGTCAAAAATATTCTGAAAATGTTTCCCTACAACGTTCACATATTATTTTTTTTTCACTAAGTGTATCTTCATACATAACAGCCAAACAAAATCTAAGGCATTTTTCCATGTGAATTGTCTTTTTCCCTAAAATACCAGATTGTTTTAGATCAACAAAAGGCTTTGTTTTTTTACTATTAAATATCAAAGGAGACCAATTTAATTGCAAACATAAAAGATTCTTCCTTGCTTCTCCCTTCAATTTTGCTGATGAGGGAGATTTTGCAGCCTTACTTGGTACTAAAATAGCTCTGTTTTGCTGACCATTATCATCTTCACAGGGTGGAGCAATGATAATGAACCCAGAACACAGGAAGTTTACCATTTCGCAGTATTAAAATAGAATTTCTTATTGCAAAGATACCTCTCCCACAAAGGAAAAGCAATTGGAATTTTTACTTTCTGGAATTTGTTGACACTACTAGGCTCTACTAGTATATTAAGGTATCCAAACAATCCATACTTGGGAACTTTTGCTTCCTTCTATATTTTTATTTGAATGATCACGAGAAAATAAATCGACACATCTCCATTGCCTTTGAAGTGTTTTAATTACTGTGGCCGAGCGGAAGCCAGTGTCACAAACAATAAGCTTTTTAGGACTCCACATTTTTCTCTGAAGAATTAAGTAGTAGCAATTATTTTTAAATGGTGATTTCAGGGTAGGGGTCCGAGTCAGGAATAACACTGCCGAGGACCTACTGTGAGACTGGCTCAGTAGGGATGGAATCTCTTTCCATCCCCTGAGTGATCCTGACAGGCATCTACAACTGTCAGTCCCACTTTACAAATAAGAGAACTCAGCAGGAAAGCAGGTAAGTAACTTGCCCAAGGTCTCCTGCAGTGTGAGCTCAGGAGGTTAAAGTCTGACTTGGCTTCCAGACTCCTCTGCACCAGATGCCTTTCGAAAGCTACCGTCAATTTTGTTAAAATATTATGTCTCTGTGTAAAAAGTGTAACATGCAAGGATGTCTGTATCCCGAGTATAACTTAGCTTTGCTCATTCTTTCAGTAAACGTTTACTGGGTTTCCACAGTGTAATTGGCCATGTGCTGAGCGCTAAAAGAAATGACAACAATGGCAGCAGAGACAATTCAAAGACCAATATGATTTGAAATTGCCAACATCTGACTGCCTTCGAGTTATAAAAAATGTCAATTTCATATGACTGATGCTAAACCCTGTTATCCAATAAAGAGAATGGTACACTTCATTCCAATTATTCTGACTTAATATTTTAGAAAGGAAAATATGCCCACGTTATTTTTCTACAGTTTGATTATACTGGCTATGTAAATGAACGGTGTCATTGGGTTAAAGCAGGTCTGGACCCTCCTGAGAGCACTGCTCTCAGAGCAGAACTGGACTCTGAGTCAGCCTGTGCTCTCCATTTCTGCCCTGGGGCTGTCACTCCCTCATTCTGTGACACAGGGCAAGTCATTGGATCTCTCAGCTGCCTTTTCTGTATTTGATAATGGAGAGAATTTCACATATTTCAGAGTCTCATTCTTTAATAAACGGGTTAAAAAGAACTTGTTTTTATTATTTCCAGTTCTCTTGCTCTAATCCTTTTATCCTGATTTCCATCGGAAGATATTGGAATGGAAACAATCAGCATTTCAATTTCCAAAGACTTCCATTTTCATCGTGTATTACAATAAAAAATCCTTCTGAGTGAATTTGTTCTGTAATCTTACCATTGCTCTAGAAAAACTAAAGGCAGATGTTCACCATAGAAAACGTTTTTCAGCGACCATCTCTTTGGCTAACTGAGTCAGTCTTGAAATGACTCACCAATTTCAAATCCCAGGGCTTCCCTGAGAAATGGACTTGCATTATGGAGGTTCTCTCTGCCACGCAGAACTGACATCACAGAGGCAAACCGACCTGCTAAAGACTGACATCCTTCACAAGCAAGTCTGGTACTGCACTCAAGGCGTCTCCAGAGAGAACAGGAAATGATTCAAAACCAGGCTTTGCCAGAAAAAGTGTGGCCATTTCCTCAGTGCCTAAGATAATGGAGAGCTTGCATCACAAACCTTCTCTGAATAGTCTTTTCCGTGATTCAGCAGGTTCCAAATATAGTGAGATAAGGGATATATTTTGCCCACTGTGCTTTTGTCATCTTACCTGAGGACAAGCAGTACCTAGAAGTGTTTTTTTTTTTTTTAAGATTTTTATTTACTTATGAGAGAGAGAGAGAAACAGAGAGAGAGAAAGAGAGCTTGAGAAGGGGGAAGGTCAGAGGGAGAAGTAGACTCTTTGCTGAGCAGAGAGTCTGATGCTGGACTTGATTCTGGGGCTCCAGGTTCATGACTTGAGCTGAAGGCAATCACTTAAATGACTCAGCTCCTCAGGTGCCCCACTTAGGAGTATTAATACTCCACCTTCCCGCACCGCCCCCACTGTGCTTAACTGAGAAGAATCAAATTCAATTTTAGTGCTGTGTGTGTAGTTCCTACATACTAATGTGTATGTAGCCAGATACTGTGCTAGGCATGCGTTTGAAGTTGGGTCTGCAGGAAGAAACAGGAGTCACAAATAGAAATGAATGTATCATTTCAGAATATGGTAATGGGTTGAAACTACAGGTTGCTATGAGGGACAGTAATCAAGGAAGACCTCATTTACCTTGGGGCCTTACTGAGAAAGGGACTTCTAAGTAAGATCTGAAGGATGTCCCAAGCAGGTGGAGGAAGGGAGGAAGAGATAGTGGTCCTACACGTGCGAAAAGTCTAGGTACTGATGTAGGAAAAGACTTTAGGGTTCAAACGTGACAGCCAGGAAAGTATTCTTGAGACGTCTTTGGTGCAAAAGGGTTATTTTATTAAAGCACAAGGAGATGACCTCTGGGCAGAAAGAGCTGCACTGGGGTCATGAGGATTGGCCCATTATATACTTTCAAGTTGGGAAGGGGTAAGGGATAGCATAATTCTCTAAGTAATTTTAGAAGCAAGGTTTCCAGGACCTTGAGGGGGCTAGCTGTTGTTATAAAATGGTCATTTACTACTGTCTAGTAAAACCTGAGACATGAGACCCTTCAGATATATATCAGTGGGTCATATGTTTGGGAATGATTGCCAATATGTATCTTGAGGGAGTAAAGGTAAAGGAAGTTTCCAAAGGAATTCTTAGATGTTAAAGTAGACTTATAGGATCCTGGAGGTTGAACTAAGATTGCCTTTTGCCCTTAGCAAAGTGTCAACATTGAGGCAGTTGAGTCCCTAGAGGAATGTCACTAGGCCTGTTTCAAGGACTTGTCAATGGGCTGGAAATAGTAAGGAAATGCAATAATTTTCCTTCTGCCTTTGTTTCCCACATTAGGTATACAAAGGCCCTGATACAAGAGAGCTTGTTTGGCAGCATGTTGAGAAGACAAGCCTGGTGTCTGGGGAGAGCTCATGCAGTTTGGACTTTACTCTTAGAGCAGTGTGAAACCAGTGTGAAGTATTTCACAGAGGATGACAAGGTGGGCCCATATTTTCTCCTGTGGTTGTCATGTGCAAAGTGCGTAGGCTAAGGGGCAAGGGGAGAAGTGAAGAAGATAAGGGACTCATCGTGGCAATGAGCATTAAGGGAAGCCTTAAGCAATGATGTGGAAAAGGTAAAAATTATGGTTAAAATGGCTAGAAGCACAGAACAGGAAAAGAACCTTTCAAAGAGAGAAGCTATGCACAAAGTCCTTGGGATATAGCAAAAGAGGTCAGCAGGGCATGAAGATAAAGAGGCAGCCTTGGTAATGACTTAGAGCAGGGGTAGGAGAGGGGCGGTGGGGAGGTAACTTGCAAACTGTTTGTAACTATAACTAGACTTTCTTTTAAGACCTAGAACAGCCCTCTACCCCCCATTCTATTCCTTACACCCACTGCCACCCTGATTCAGTAGAAGTGAAGCTGGCTCATGCAGCAATGCCGACCCCCACCCTAAAAACTGCTATCCAGTTCCCTCTAGCTCTGACCCCAGCCAGTCTCCATGGACACTCTGATGTTTTCTATTACCTACAAGTACGCCATCTTTGATGGTGGCACCATTGGAGGGATGATGAATGAACATGCTTCCTCGGCCACTCACAGAGAGAGTTGCTCTTACTGAGGAACAGTTGGCCCTTTGAGTGTGATTAGTGAGACAGAGATGACTGTATTCTGTAAAGGTCTCCCAATGACCAAATTTGGCCTCTGAGAACTGGACAGAAACATTTCATATGAGTCATGCCAGTTTGCCTCATTTTCTGTCATTAGTTGTTATGGAAACCACACAGCACAAACCGGAGAGTTTCGGAATTCCCGCAGTTAGCCTCAAACTTCCCCATAGGTTTATATAGCAAACAAGCTTGCTTACTTTGTTAATCTTTAGCTACTTCCTGCCCTGTTCAAATTGGAAGCTGAAGAATCTGGTACTGCCTAAAGCCCATGCTGCTCTTTTCACATGAATCAAAATAATAGACATGCCCTTGTGTTCTGCCCTGAGGATGGTACAGATATGTAGAAGAATTCCAGATTACTGGGTTATCTCTTTGTTAGATCAAAGCTGCTTCCTTGCTAACACAGAAACTATACACATGTGAAAGGAATTTAAGAATTCTTCACACTGTCTTTTTTGGGTTCATCCCAATCTCTTGGCAAAATCTCTGGTCAAATCATAATAGCCACTGGGTTTACTTTGGGAAATATGAATTTTAGAGAGATGCTTGACAGATTTTTGCTACTTGAACTTCTTTGATGCTATCTATAAATCTTTGAAATCTCAGACACAAGAAAGTTGTGTGTTCATGGTTCCTTCTGATTATTCAATGATCAGGGGTATGCTCTGTGGCTTCTTCAGTGAGGAATTTTAATCAGACAGACCTAGATTCATAAAGTAATGATAATAACATCTATACAAGTTGTTATAAAGACCAAGCAAGTTAAATGGGCAAATTACTTAGAACAGTTCCTAATACAGAGTAGAAACCTAACCATTGTTAATTACCTTTCCTTAGCTGCCTTGTGGTCACTTTGCTGCTTAATAGCACTTCCAGCTGTTATGGGGAAGATGTGTAGTGAATTAGCAGGTAGAGAGTGGAATAATTTTTTAAAAAGATTTATAATTAAGACAACCTGAATACAATTCAGGTGTTCCATCTAACTTGAACTATACAATATAACTTGGGCAAGTAACTTCACTTCCTTGAGCTGTCACCATAAACTGGAAAAATTGGAACAAATAATCCTGACACTAGGCATTTTGACCATTAAAAAGAAAGCAACATGTATGACTACTAGTCCTGAAGAATTTATATTTAGCTGCAAAAAAATTGCACACACAAAAAAATACAAGACGGAGAAGAAATAAACATAGAATAGAGTGACAGATACATTTGGTAGAGTGGATAGAATTCAAATTATAATTCAATTTCCTTCTGTCATCTATCACCCATGCATGCTAATGAGTCACATTAACAATAATAAATTCATCTTGACTGACTTGTGGCCTCTCACATTGGAGGAACTTGGTCCCTTGCAAAATCTCATCCAAACATTTCTGTGAATCAACAGAGAATGTTTCACTTGTACTCCCTGAAGTTTCTCTGGCCAGTTGCTTCATACTTTTCTTTTTTTTGAGATTTATTTATTTATTTCAGGGATTGAGAGAGAGCATGATCAGGAGGGGCAGAGATAGAGGGAGAGAGAATCTTAAGCAGGAACACGGAGAGATGCCCACTCACCCCACTGTTGTACTGTTGTTCAACATAGTACTAGAAGACCTAGCTTCAGCAATCAGACAACAAAAAGAAATAAAAGGCATTCAGGTTAGCAAAGAAGAAGTCGAACTCTCACTCTTCACAGATGACATGATACTTTATATGGAAAACCCAAAAGACTCTACCCCAAACTTGTTAGAATTCATACAGCAATTTAGCAATGTGGGAGGATATAAAATCAATGCACAGAAATCAGTTGCATTTCTATACACCAACAATGAGACAGAAAAAAGAGAAATTAAAGAACCTATCCCATTTACAATTACAAAAAAAACAAAAAAAAAAAACCGTTAGGTACCTAATGGTATAAACTTAACAAAAAATAATAAACCTAACCAACGAGGTTAATATATGTACTCTACAAACTACAGAACACTTATGAAAGAAATTGAGGAAGACACAAAGAAATGGAAAAACATTCCATGCTCATGGATTGGAAGAACAAATATTGTGAAAATGTCTATCTATCCATACATTCAATGCAATCCCTATCAAAATATCATCAACATTTTTTACAGAGCTGGAACAAATAATCCTAAGATTTGTATTGAGAAAGGGATTTGTATCAGAAAAGGCCCTAAATAGCCAGAGGAATGTTGAAAAAGAAACCAAAGTGGGTGGCATCATAATGCCAGACTTCAAGCTCTATTACAAAGCTGTAATCATCCAGACAGTATGGTACTGGCACAAAAACAGACACATAGATCAATGGAACAGAATAGAGAACCCAGAAATGGACCCTCAACTCTATGGTCAAGTAATCTTGAACAAAGCCAAGAAAGGATATCCAATGGAAAAGGACAGTCTCTTCAACCAATGGTGTTGGGAAAATTGGACAGCCACACAGAGAAGAATAAAACTGGACCATTCTCTTACAACATACACAAAGATAAACTCAAGATAGTTGAAAGACTGAAATGTGAGACAGGAATTCATCAAAATCCTAGAGAAGAACACAGGCAGCAACCTCTTCAAACTTGGCTGCAGCAACTTCTTGCTAAACACATCTCCAAAGGCAAGGGAAACAAAAACAAAAATTAACTACTGGGACTTTATCAAGATAAAAACCTTCTGCACAGCAAAGGAAACAGTCACAAAAGTAAAAGGCAACCAGTGGAATGGGGAAAGATATTTGTAAATGACATATCAGATAAAGGGCTAGTATCCAAGCTCTATAAAGAACTTATCAAACTCAACACCTAAAAAACAAATAATCCAGTCATGAAATGGGCAGAAGGCATGAACAGACATTTCTCCAAAGATATCCAGATGGCCAACAGATACATGAAAAAATGCTCAACATCACTCTGCATCAGGGAAATAAGACTTTTTAAATTTTCCCTTTAAGCCCATTCATGGTGGTAGTTTTTTCCACACTCCTAGATGAAAACTTGGATAGGCCCCAAGAAATTAAAAGTCCTCGAGTTTCTTGATGTCACAAAACAGACTCAATTCAGTACTTAGAATGCCAAAGCTCTGCAACAGTAGAAATTTCCATTGTCCTCATTGGGAGGAGTTTTCTCTCTCACTTGTACCAGGCCAGCAGCCTGCAGGTGCCAGAGAGAGGGTACGAGGGAGCTGGGGAGCTCTTGCAGGGCTGTAATGGGATGGTCCTATGCTCTCTGTGGCTGGCAAGGGTTTACATACATCTTTCTTGCATGGTCGCCTTTGTAGTTTCTTTAGACACTGTCTCTCCTTCATCCCTGGGTGACTACACTTCTCTCGACATGGATGATTTATACTTTTCTGGCTTGTCACTGGCTTGTCAATCTCTCCTTCCTTAGTCTCTAGGAAGACAGCAATGCTTCAGCCTCTCTTGGCTGAAGCAGGATTGCCCCTCCTGGTGGCCCTATTGGAAAATTCCAGATATTCCTTTTTTATGGATAGTCCACATCTGGTTCACTAGAAATATGCCAGTACCCTTTGACCCAAAGAAGGTCAAACCCAATATAGCTTCTCTTCAGCTCATCTATCAGCAGCAGGCAGCTGGTTCCTACTTCACCTTTTATATTTCTCACACCACTCAATTTTGTCTCTCTTTCTCTCCACTGTTATATCCTGAGGGTCACACATATTTAGTGTTCTGTCTAGTTCCCTTGAAATTGCTCTCTTGACTGGAGGTGATAGGAGAATGATTCTCTCATCTGGGGTGTTTCAGAGTTTGAGGGGCTAGGAGAACTCGAGTCACAGTTATCCTTCCTCAAGCTTTTTTACTGTAATTTTCAGCAAGTTGTTCAAGAGTCACGGATCTGCTTTAAAAACAACAGCAACAACAACAACAAAATCCATAAAATCTCTGAGATTTTGCATCTACCTCTGTTACCTTACCTTGGAATATCATATCTGTTATTGTTTGGACCCTCAAATGTAATTTCCAATTTAACATGTGGTTACACGGTTAAATTGCCCAGAAGCTAGGGTAATATAATAAAAGGAATACTGGTCTGGGGTGATATTAGCTACCAGGTATGGAACTCTGCTTCACACTAGACACCATGTTAAGTAATTTGAAAACATTATATCATCAACTCTTATAGCAACTCATCGATAATAGCATTTATGAGCTTCATTTAATAAAACAGGGAATTAGATCTTCAGAGTTTATCATCTAGAATGGTATGTGAAATGTATCATATAGTTGGATGCTTTTAACAGGAAGAAACAGAACCCCTCACCACCAACACCAATTGGCTTAAAACACAGAAACAAGGACTATCTCACATAGTAGTTAATTCAGAGGTAAGGTAACTCCATTGTTGGTTAACTTAATGGCTCAAAGATGTGCCAAGAATCTGGTTCTTTTTGTATTTCTGTTCTGGAGCCTTGGTATTTAATCCTATCTCGGGCTCATTCCTTTCGTGATCATAGGATGGTTGCTCTATTTTAGATATCACACTGAGATGAGACCAAGCTTAGCAGAAGAAGAACTGTTTCTCTCCTTTGGAAAAAACTTTTCCTAAATACCCACCCAGGAAACTAAGCAAAATGGCATCCTGCATCAAGAAAGAAAGAAGATGTACTATAGATGTAGGGTGGGCAAACCTACCACAAGAGCTTAAGTAACTTGCCTTAGATTGGGCGGGGGGGATTTGAACCCAGGTTTGTTTTCTCCCAAGTGTATGTGCTTGTGCCATGTTATATAGTGTAGTGTGTAGTCAGAGGGACTGTGACTTGGGTTATAACTCTTGTAGTTATGTCACTTTAAGAGGTGGTTAACTTCCCAGATCCTCAGTTCTCTTACTTACAAAATCAGAGTTGTGTTCCAGTGACAGTTTATTTGCTTTATAATTACAGTGAGACAGAGAGTACTTACAGCTGTCTTTTAAAAGAAAAAAAAATAGGGGTGCCTGGGTGGCTCAGTGTGTTGAAGCCTCTGCCTTCTGCTCAGGTCATGATCCCAGGGTCCTGGATCGAGCCCCGTGTTCAGCTCTCTGCTCAGCAGGGAGCCTGCTTCCCCTTCTCTCTCTGTCTATTGTGATCTCTGTCTGTCAAATAAATAAATAAAAAACCTTTTTAAAATATAAGAAAAAAATATATAAGAGTACACTCACATCATAGCCTGTATGAAAAGTGCCCATGAAGTGGGACAGTGTCAGCCTGCATAGCTATGTGTTTTGACCTTGATGTGACCTTGAGGCTTTGCCATAATGTGCTGTTTCACACTATCTTAAAGCAAAGCATTCAATGAACTGGTTTGTACTACAGGGATGAGCACTAATGAAGATAAAATAAATGAGTCACATTTATGTATGTACATATGTATGTATATGTATATATTTATAATTAGTAGACTAATTATTTTTATTTTTTTAAAGATTTTATTTATTTATTTGACAGAGAGAGATCACAAGTAGATGGAGAGGCAGGCAGAGAGAGAGGAGGAAGCAGGCTCCTGCTGAGCAGAGAGCCCGATGCGGGGCTGGATCCCAGGACTCTGGGATCATGACCTGAGCCTAAGGCAGAGGCTTTAACCCACTGAGCCACCCAGGCGCCCCAGTAGACTAATTTTTAGAGCAGTTTTAGGTTCATAGAAAAATTGAGTAGGAAGTACAGAGACTTACCACATGTCCCATTCCTGAACATTGCATGGATTTTCATATTAGCAACAGCTCTCATGAGAGCGGTATATTTGTTATAATCGGTGAGCTTACAAGGACACTTTATTTTCACCCAAAGCTCATCGTTTATATCAGGGTCACTCCTGATGTTGTACATTTTCTGGGTTTTGACAAATATATAATGATACGTATTCACATGGAATATAATATCACATGTAATGATTTCGCTTTCCTAAAAAGCTGTATTCTGCCACTGCCCCACTTCATGGGTGCCTTTTATACAGGGTATGATGTGAGTCTTCTCCCCTGGAATTTTACAAAATGGCACCTCTTGTTCAAATACACTTAAAGCTTTAAAAATCCTTGCTGCTCCATTTCTTATAAAACTGGGATAACATACACTTCAGAGAACATAGGAAAAGATGCCCTGAGAGGGATCATTTCTATGTGGGACAGAGATCCATTAAGATAAGTGACATCTAGCCTAAAGTTTGTCAAAAGTGTGATTTACTCATTTGGGTAAATATTAAAGCAGCTTGGTTTGGTGAAAGTGAACAACAGACCAGGGTCTGAGAAATAGAAGTCAGGTCTAACTTCCCTTATGTTCCTTTTGGTATTTTAGATTGCCTCTTCTTGTAAATAGAAGCAGTTAAAACCTTCACTCTGAAATGTCTCAGTGCCTGCCTTTGGAGATGTTGAGCACATCACAGCCCGTCTTTGGGAGAAATAGACCCACAAAATTAGGTGATGGGTAGCCTAGAGAGAGGGGAAGGGAAGCAGGCTAAGTATGAGGAGGTGGTGTCTGCAGCTTAAAAAATAGAAGTTCCTTAGTAGCCGTCCCTGTTGTAGGAGAAGATAGGCCACCACAGCAGGAGTCACATATGTGTGAAAGTGCCGACACCAAGTGAGGTCTTAGCAAGACAATTTCCTTCCTTGGATGAACAAAATTTTCAGGTTTCTTAGAAAATGATTTTTGTCCTCCTAATTGGGCTGTTCTTAGATATAAGATAAAGCTCCTCATTTTGGTAATATTCCAAGTGCAGTTTTATATAAAGTGTTTTCCTTTGACTTCCCAGAATAATGGAACAGAGTTGTGGTATCTGTAATACAGTGGTGAATATTTTTTAAAAACTAATCCAAGTAGAGGGTAGATTTATTGACTATTTAGAGCCTAATTATTTTTATATAATCATCATGCACTGGAGAAAGAAGTAAATCAGAAAAACGAGGAAGAGAGTAGTCTTTTCTGGTTGACCCAAATGCTCAGAATCCTCCCTCATTACCAGCAAAGAAAGTGTCAGAAGGCAGCCTCTCTTCTCATCCCAGTCTGAAGAAACTTGCTCTATTTATTATGCACATATTTCTTTTTGTAGGAGAGGTGATTATTTGTTTAAAAGGACACGCTGCTAGGATGAATTATGCTTGGACTGACTGTGGGAGTACAAAATAAATCCATACAATTTTATCAAGGACTGAAGGCAAGGTTTGTGAAAAATAATTTAGCCACAGATAACCAAGAGTTACCTGCATTAGAAACATCGTATTGAGAAACCTCCAAATTTCTGAAAAATAAGTGAATGACATTGGCAGATGGGCACGGGTATCATTCCACTGGATAAAATCTCAACTTCTTTTAGAAAGGAAAATTTGGAGAATTTAAGAATCCATCAACTCTGTATTGAGTCTCAGGAAAATTGAAGCAGGCACAAATTTTAATATGATCTAAGCCATGACCCTCAATATGAAGCCTACACTTCTTTATTGCACACCCTTTGCCAAAAATACATTCTTAAAGCTATCTGTTCAAAGAAGTATTTACTGAATTCTATTATGCATTAAAACATCATGTGAAAACTCAGAATAGATATAACTGTTGGTTAAGACAAACTCTATCCTCTCTTGTGGATCACTTGTTGGGGGGAAACAGACAAAAAAAAAAAAACCCAAACCCTAAATAAATAAATAAATAAACAAACCAAAAATAATGATGCAACTATAATTAGGATCTATGAAGCTAATACACAAGGTACTAATGCTAAGGGTGAATTGTCTTTCTGAAGATTTGGACTTTCTGAGAACTAAATGATCAGAGGAAGCTGAGATCCAGAGGAATAGTTTAGGCAAATAAAAGGATAGTTTTATAGATAAATCCTAAGCTTACTTTACACAATTCTAAAAACTCTTGTAAGAAATATAGTGTACAGGGATGCCAGGGTGGCTCAATCAGTTAAGCATCTGCCTTTAGCTCAGGTTATGATCTCAGGGTCTTGGATTGAGTCCCACATTGGGCTCTCTGCTCAGCTGGAGTATGCTTCTCCCTCTGCCTGCCGCCCCCCCGTTTGTGTTCTTTCTCTCTCAATCTGACAAATAAATAAGCAAAATCTTGAAGAAGAAGGAGACGGAGAAGGAGAACAACTACAGTATGCTACCAGGGTAATGATACTTAAACTTTAGCGTCTGTCTGAATCATCTCCCACAAGGCTTGTTCAAATGCAAATTCTTGGGCTCTATGTTCAGGGGTTCTGATTTAGTAGGTCTTAGATAAGGTCTATAAATGTGCATTTTCAACAGATTCCCAGATATTGCTGTTGCTAACTGACTTTTGGACATTTTGAGTAGCACTACTATAGGCCTAATGCTTTTTGTGAGCGCTATGGAGAGGTACAGGTTAACAAAATTAAAGTATTTTATACTTGTATTAATATAGCTCACATGTCTTTTTCATATACATTATCTGATCAGTATAATTAGCATATGAAGCAGAAAAGGCAGGGGTTTTATCTCTGTTATTCATTTAATCATTCATTCACTCAACACGTATGTTCTGTGAGTCTACTAGGTCCTGAGCACTGCACAAAGTATGGTGGTGGGCAAAATGGACATGGAGATCAGCATTCAGAAGAGCAGGCAGACATGAAGCCAATTATCTCACAACGTATATTTCTAACAATCATGTTATATAGGTGACAAGCAGCATGAAGAAAATGTACT
The DNA here is from genome assembly GCA_003697995.1 of Taxidea taxus jeffersonii. Classification (NCBI taxonomy): domain Eukaryota; kingdom Metazoa; phylum Chordata; class Mammalia; order Carnivora; family Mustelidae; genus Taxidea; species Taxidea taxus. The sequence goes on from ML111657.1 coordinate 82,984, forward strand.
AAGAGAGAGTAAACGCTTTTCAGAAGGAAACTTTTATATGATGAGGTCCAGAATTGCCTCTGTGAAACCTCCCGGGTTGTGCAGTTGGGAGTGAGAATGACTGGCAATCTCCAAACCCATGCTCTATTTCCTTTCTACAGAGGCTGCCTCTCCAGATGCACAAGGTCAGGAAGTCACAAAGTCAGGAAAAGGATAAGGCACTCAGATCAGGAAGTGTCAGTACTGGGACTGAATCTAAGGAAGACCCACACCCGCTGGATGGGACTCACTCTGTCCAAGAGATCTACGGAGGGCAAGGCATCACATTGGGCAGCCAGACATACATCATCAGCAGGATGACGGTCTCCTACCTCATCAGAAGTCACTCATCCAAACGCTATCAAAAGAGGGAGGTTACCAGAGTATGGTTTTGAGACTCTACTGCATACTTTGTAACATATTGTCACTTATTGCTCCCTTCCACATTTCTCAGGTTCCCAGAGGTTAAATAACTTAGCCAGGGTCATACATCTCAGCAGGAATGGAGTGAAAACCCATCTCTATCTGACAATGAAGTCAGTCTGATTGGTGGCTTGGAGTTAAGTAGATCCAGAGCTCAAAAGAAAACACACACACACACACACACACACACACACACACACACACACACACACATATTCCAAGGGGTGTGAGGTAAAGTCTGTATCTGATACACCCACTGGATGGAGATCAGTCTGAGCATTCATTTCAGGGACTTTCAGGTATATATAAATGGAATCACAGGGAGGTGCATGAAACTGATACTGGCACCAATAACTAAAGAATGTGATCAAATCTGGGGTTTGATTTGAGATACATAGATAGATATTTTTTTAAACTAGTTTTCCTGGTCATTCTAAAGCCCACTATTCTGTAACCAATGTAGCTGTTTTCAGGTATGATGGTAGAACAAGAAAGTAGGTCAATATGGCTAGGACAAGTATAGAAATAGGAAATTAGGACATATTTTAACATTTTCATTTGAAAATAAAATTGTGATCAGTTCATGCCACCCAACTCATTTGTTCATACATTCCATGCTTATCCAACTTAAAGATAACATTTCTAAGAATCTTGATACTGGGAAAGACTGCCCCTAGCTAACATATCTCAATCCTCTTGTCATCCTGGCAGATCTGCCTCTATAAATTTATTTTTTAATGTATTTTTTTTCCTGGGACTTTATCTCTTACTGCCTTATTGCCCTTTAATGTACAGGCACACCTCAGAGATATTGCAGGCTTGGTTCCGGATTACCACAATAAAGCAAATATTGCAATAAGGCGAATCAAATTAATTTTTTATTTCCCTGGGCAGATAAAAGTTACATTTACACTGCACTGTAGTCTATTGTCACGCTGTGTGCAACAGCATTGCATCTAATAAAAAGTGTACATACTAAAAATGCTAACCATCATCTGAGCTTTTAGCAAGTCATAATCACTGGTCACAGATCACCCCAACAAATATAATAGCAATGAAAGGGTTTGAAACATTGCAAGAGTTACCAAAATGTGAAGCAGAGGCCCAAATTAAGCAAAAATCTGTTGGGAAAATGGTGCCCATTTGACATGCTGGAGGCAGGGTTGCCACAAATCTCTTATTTGGAAAAATAAATGCAACATCTGTGAAGCACAATACAGCAAAGTGAAATAAAATAAAATAAAACTGTATATAGCTGAGGATTGGGTACAGGACTGTCATCACATGATATGAAGCACAGTGGATATAGTGGCTTGATGAAAACGTCAGTGAGCCCCTCCTAGTTTACGCCTATAGCCATGCAATAAGAACAGGATGCTAAGTAAAAAACAAACTGTCAGAGAACAGTTAAGAGTTTCTGAAAATAAAATAACTGATCATAAAATTGAGAGAACCTTATGGTAGAATTAACATAAAGTCTAGGAAATTTCTCAGAAATTAGAATAAAAAATGCAGGAAAAATAAAACAGAAAATCAGTCCAGGAGGAAAGTTCTCATAAAGAGGACTTATGAGAAGGATAATTCAAGAACATTTTCTAGAACTGAAGAACATGACTTTCTAAATCTAAATGATTCCAGGAACCTGGGTGGCTCAGTTGGTTAAGCGTCTGACTCCTGGTTTTTGCTCAGGTCATGATTCCAGGGTTGTAAGATTGAGCCCGGCATTTGGCTCTGCACTGGGGATGGATCCTGCTTAAGATTCTTTCTCCCTCTCCCTCTACCCCACTCTCTGCTCTCTCTCTCTCTCTCCTTCTCTAAAAAATAAGAATAAATAAATAAATGCATAAATAAATGTAAATGATTCACAAGTATCAAACACAATGTATTAGAAGAGCAAACAAAAGTTTTCACATTATGATGAAAAGTTACTGAGGATAGATATCTTACAAGATTTCAGGATATTAAAAATAGTTTAAAAACAAATACCATTAATAAGGAGAGTAGTGACCTACTCAAAAGCTAGGAAACACCACCCTAAACATTCAAAAGGGGATAATGTTCAACCTAGAATTCCACGCCTCATCCAAGCCATCAATCAAGTATGATGCTAGAAGAAAGGCAGTTCCATCCAGGCAAGGTGTCAAAGTATATATACTTGTCCCATGAACACACAGGTTTGAACTGTGTGGGTTCACTTATATGTGGATTTTTTTATAGTACAGCAAACATATTTCTTTCTTATGATTTTCTTAAAAACATTTTCATTTCTCTAGCTTACTTTATGCAAGAATCCAGTATATAACACATACAAATATATAAAATATGTGTTAATGAACTGTGTATGATATCAGTAAGTTTATCAGTCAACAGTAGGCCACTAGTAGTTAAGTTTTGGGGAGTCAAAAGTAATCAAAGATGTCCAACTGCAAGGGGTGCTGGTATCCCTAACTCTCGTGTTGTTCAAGAGTCAACTACATGTGCTTAGATTACTTTAAGAGGGAAAATTAACTATTTTTTATTCAAGTACAGTTAACCTATAGTGTTTTATTAGTTTTAGGTTTGCAATATAACAACTCAATAATTCTGTACATTACTCAGTTTTCATCATGATAAATGTACTCTTAATCCCCTTTATTGATTTCACCCATTCCCCTACCTGGCTCCCCTCTGGCAACCACCTATTTGCTCTCAATACTGAAGAAATTCTTATTTTTTTGTTTATCTCTCTTTTTATTTGCTTGCCTTACTTGTTAAAATCCACAAATGAGTGAGTCATATGGTATCTGTCTTTCCTGACTGGCTTATTTCACTCAGCACCATATCCTCTAGGTGTTGTTGTTGCAAATGGTAAGATCTCATTCTTTTTTAAGGCTGAGTAATGTTCCATTATATATATCCATTATTCATTCATCTATAGATTTATGTTTAGGTTGCTTGCATATCAAATTATAAATAATGTTTCAATAAGCAGGGGTGCATGTATCTTGTTGAATTAGCATTTTCATATTCTTTGGGTAAATATGCAGGAGCAGAATGACCAGATCATATAGTATTTAGATTTTTAATTTTTTGAGGACGTGTTCTCCACAGTGCCTGCATCAATTTACATTCCAACCAACAGTGCACAAGAGTTCCTTTTTCTGCACATCTTCACCAACACTTTTTATTTCTTATGCTTTGGATGAAAAAAAAATTTAAAAAGAGTTTCATCTAAAATTTCAGAATCTTGTTTCTAAGGCTTAGTTCCATTTATAATCAACTGTTATTAAAATTATCTGCATTTTACTTTACCCCTATAAACAATGAATTTACCCACATAAGTATTTCTGAGGTACTTTCCTGTCATACTTATCATGATTATACTAACACCTCATGACATAAGGTGGGTTATATCATGAGCTTGTATCATTCTTGTCAAGACAAGATAAGAATGATAAATCCTTATCATTCTTATCAAGGATGATCAGTTCACCCTGTTTAATGAAATCTAAAATCTGGACACATCATGAATATGGCAGTTGATGGTAATGATGGTTATTATCCCCGTCCCTACCTTTTCTTACCTTTCCCTCCACCATCAATGCCATATCTTCCCTCAGTCCCAAGTTCCTTGGTGCCATGTCAGAGGTAGTACTCTAGGCAGGATGAATCCTTAGTGAGCTCAAAGTGGCCATTCTTTAGTTCTTGAGCTGAACGCAGAAACTAAAATTACAACCTGATTTAAAGTGCACTAGTGAACTGCTTTGGGTGAAGAAATCCAGTTGAGAAGACTATTCAAGACTATTCAGGTTGTCGAAACCTGAACAATAGAGTTAATACTTTGCTGATTATTTGGAAAAAATAGGCAAGATTTATAGCCACTAGAATGTTCAAAAAAATCTTTGGAAAGAAAAGGAATCTCTCTTGGCTTCTTATAGTGAATTACTTGTGCCTTTTATATGGAGTGCTTCAAAAATATTTCTGAGCATGAAAAATAAGCAACAAAGTAGAAAACACATTTTGATGAAGCAGGCTTTGTTGAACAAATTGTGAGAGAGGAACCCTAAGGAATAGTAATGATTCATAGACAGACAATTCAGAACTATTTAAATATCTAGGACTGGAATAGAGCTGGAACTGAATAAGAATATTGGTCTTAAGACACCAATTTTCTTTTAACTAGGGGGAAAATGGCAATATAACAGATAATAAAAACTTTCTAAGACAAACCCAAGAGCATTCAAATTTTTAAAATCAAAGAAAATTGAGCAATAGCTTACAGAGATTAGTCACTTTAAAGAGACAGTTTACATTATGACCATTTAAGAAAATGAGACAGAGAGGGATGAATTCATTTGCCCAAGGTCACACTTAAGTTGTCCAAGGTCACACAGTGAAAGAATGGCAAAGTCAGAATTAAAGCCCAGCCCTTCTGATGATCATTGATCTTGATTATTGAATAAAAACATCGTGCTGGGGACATTTGTACAGAGTTGAAGTTACCAGAGAAGCTAATTAGAGGCTGGGAGCCCCTGGGTTGCACTAGCCCCTGTGGGATAGCAGTAGATGGCTGAGATGTAGAGTGTTTTGGGAGAGGGTCAGCCAAAATATAATCAGGAAGATTTTTAATGCAAGCAAATCCGGAAAAATTGTTTAAATATGTATTAAAAAGAAAGGACTTGAATTTGTAAGTCTACAATAATTTCCTGAGATTTATTTTCTTCCTGTTAATAAATACATGATTTACACCAAATTTTTTTTTTTTTTTAAAGAGGTCATCTAAATTGTATACAGTTCAGGTCCTGCAGAACTTTGATCTGATCCTGCATCTGGGCCCTCAATGAATGTTATCACTGTTTTTGTGATCATATAGTTACTACCTAAATCTATGTGAAAAAATTAAAATTAAAATGATTAAAATGATTATATTGCATAATGCTGTTTTGCTCTTTTGCAAAGAGATAAATAATAAATCTTTTTAGTTTGGGGGCCACACAGTGTCTTCTACAACTACTCAACCATATCACTAGAGTATGAAAGCAGCCATAGACAAAATATGTAAATGAATACATATAAATATAAATGAACATATACATATAAATGAGTTAGCATGGCTGTGTTCTAATTCTAAAAACCTTTATTTACAAAAACAGGTAGAGGGCCAGCATTATCCCACAGGCTGTAGTGTGCTCATCCTTGATCTAAAGTTACTTTAACTTGGCTTTCTCAACCTCAGAACTATGGGCATTTTGGCTAGATAATTCTCTGTTGTGAAAGTCTGTCCTGAACATCTGTTTAGTAGCATTCCTGACCTCTATCCTCTAAATGACAGTAGCTCTCCTACACTTTCCCAGGGCTGGACAATCCAAAATGTCTCAGACATTGTCAAATCATCCTTGATTGGGAACCCCTGCTTTAAATGAATGGAGGTCAAAAGGTGTGTGTTTGGGGTTAGTGGGGTGGGGTGAAGGTGTTCGTATCTGAATCACCTGTGTGGCTTCCCTCAGTACATCCTTTAACCTGTGCCCCGCCCCTCTTTGAAGATTCTGGAACACCTGGGAATGATAGTGGGCAACAACAAGGAAGTCCTGCTGATGATTCAGAAACACAACTGAGCTACCTTCATCCATGTATAACTTCACTTTTATTTTACAAACATAAGACGCATAGCAAATATTGAACACTTACATTGCTTCAGCTGAAGTCCCCTGTTTATGACTGAGACATTTGACTGCTCATTTTGGTGTTTTACATAATCTGTCCCCTCTAAAAATTGAAGGAGTATCCGAGGTAAATTTCCTATTGGTAAATATTTTATACGGTCTCACATTTTAATTCAAGATGTTTGAAAAATAAAATTTGCAGAGGAGGACATATGAAATGTTTCAGATTCTATAATTATTGATCCTCTGCAAAATTCAACTCAATGGTCTCTGTAATTCCGCATCTTTAAAGAAACGGGAGGAAACCAAGAATGCTGTCAGAATTGTCCACTATATTGGAGGACTGTAAAATATGGACAGGGAGAAAGTACTCTCTGTGATCACTTCTAGGCTCTGTGAATATGGGAAGAGCAAAAGGGCAAACATAAGGTGGTCTGACCAACTTCATTTTGTTTCTACTTATGAGGGAAAGAGCTATTTATGATTTCATTTCATCTCCAACAGGTTGCAGGAGAGCACCAGGCGGTATGCGTTGTGGGCGATTTTGCCGCAGTGCACCACAGTGCCTGGCACCAGGAGGCCACTCTGCCCTCACTTACCTAATTAGGTTTAGCTTTCAAAAACCCTGCTGTTTAGCATCGTTTTTACCATGGAAAAACTGAAAGCCTTGTTCCTCGTGCTCTTAAAAAAATACCCTTTCATAATAAATCTCTACACATTTGACTGCAGAACTCAGGGCTCTCAATTCCCTAAGTAAATAAATTAGAGATAATTCAATATTTGATTATAAGATTTATAGTTCTGCTCCTTACAGTTTCCCAGGTGAGTGCTCTATAATTGAGCCCAAGTGAAGAGTGCCATTAATTCTGATCCCGGTATAAAATGGGTCCTAACAGCATGGGGTGCTAAAGCACACACCAGAGAACAAGAGTCCCGGAAAGAGCAACCTCTCCCTTAAATCTTCATCCTTGTGTTTCACAGCTGTGCTTCACCTACGTATTTCCATCACTAGAGGAACCATTTCCACAATTTAAAGTCAGCACAGCATTTGTGTGTAAGCTGGGTCTACCTTACTCAAGTAAATAAACTATTTTTGAACTGACAGCAATTATAACAAAAGAGGACAAGAGATATAACTCCTCCTCGTGCCTCCAGAAGGATCCTTGCTTCTCTCTGCAACATTCCTGAGATAGTTCCAGTATACATTATCTAGGGCTCAACAGCCTAGTCAAACAGAAGGATAAAGACGTCTGTGCCGCTTATTACATGGTACTGTTGAGACATCTGGGAAACTCTTAAGGCGCTTATTTGTTTTTCCAGAGAATTTTATTCCTTGACATGTATGGTTACAGCCTTTGCTAACACTCGGTGCCAGAATCTTTATGACTAATTGCCCTTCAAGGGGCATGACTTCAGATAAGTAAAAAGCGAACTCATTGAACGAGTGTTACATGAAGAAAATCTCCTTCTTTTGTGCCGGAAGACCTGGTAAGAGAGATTAAGTTATTTTTAGCTCTGAAAATTATGCCCGATTCCACAACCTGCTCCTTTATAGCCATTAACAAGAGAAAAAAAAAAAAAACTTCATAATTGAAGCCAGTTGCTAACACAAGCAAAGGCATTTCTTCTTGGGCAGATTTTTCAAGAAAAAAAAATGCTAAAAAGAATCCTCATGGAGAAATCTGGCCTTTAAAGCAATTTATTCTCTCTGGGTAATAGGACTGCTGGTTGGACTCCTTCTAAGCCAGCCACAGAGAAACACATGGTCGGCATTACAGCTCTTGTTCAATGATTCTTATTTGAAAGGTACCTACCAAAAACCTCCAAGAGACCAAGTACCTCTGAACTTATTTTACAGTTTTTTCCTAACTTGTGTACCTAGCAAACCAAGAACAAAGTTTGACCATCTACACATAAATCCATCTGTATAAGAAACACACAACCCATATGCAACTTGGCATATATGTATATGGACACACACACACACACACACACACACAAACACACACACACACATTTGTGTATTGGCAAGTGAATGTATAATGAATGTGTAATGGCAACATTGTGTTTGGCCACTGAATTTTTCATCCAGTAAAATACATTACATTAATTATTGCTTAGTTTAGTAACTGTATTGACTGTATTTGGGTCACAGGTCTTTGCTACATAATGCCTTTCTTTAACAATTTAGGAAAAAGCCTTCCTGTAGTTAAAGAATTGAAGAAAAGAGAGAGAAAGAAAAAAAAGGAAGGAAGAAAGGAAGGAAGGAAAGGGAAGAGGTAAGGGAAGGGAAGGGAAGGACATAGGAGTGCAAACTTTAATCCCAACCTCGCTATGGAAGTTCCTCCCATGTAAAATGAGATTAATGACGCCATTTTGCCATGTCTATCAGAGCAGAGGAATAGATGAGATGAGAAGGTGTTTTAAAACTGCAAAGCATTCTCAAACTCCAAGTGTAAGTATAGTGAACTGTGAAGAGTAGTGAACTTGTATAAAACCAAGTCAGAAAAGGTAGGTAAAGGTGAAGCTTGCTCTGATATAAACCTTATTCTCAGCCAATCCTCATCAACTCTTGCCTAGATTCTTATACCACTCAAACCAATCTCTCACTAGGTCTATGGCAATGTCTCGAAAATATTCATCTTATCATCCTTACCCCAACCTATAAAATGCAGCACTTTTAACACCAACCAGCAGGCATTTTTTTAAAGATTTTATTTATTTATTTAACATGGAAAGGTATCATAAGTAGGCAGAGAAGCAGGCAGAGAGAGGTGGGGGGAAATAGGCTCCCTGCTGAGCAGAGATTTTTTTTTCCCCCCCTATGTGTGGCTCAATCCCAGGACTCTGAGATCATGACCTGAGCCTGAGGCAGAGGCTTAACCCACTGAGCCACCCTGGCACCCCAACCAGCAGGCATTTTTAACACTGCTCATGAGACTTCTTATAGTTGGACCCATACCTCATTTAGCAGTTTTACCTTCCTCTACCACCTCCCTTGAACTTTGGTCTCCAACAATATCAAACAACTTTTAGTTCCCTGAACACACTGTGCCATTGCTATCTCCATGCCATTGCAAAATTTTCCTTCTTGCAATGCCCTTCTGCCCTAAATCTTCCTGGGAAACTACCAATTGTCCTGAACTTAACCCTGCTGATCCCCCCTCTGTGAGGCTCCCTTGTTCTAGACAAGCAGGACCATTACTCCAGCATAGTACACCACTCTCTTTGGTACATACTTACTCTTCTCCATTCTTATTTGTTCACCCATGTACTTCACAGTTAGACTCCAGTAGTCTTGAAACCATAGAACACATCTACTTTGACCTTGATACCAAGAGCCTAGCACAGGGCCTGAAAATAGAAGATACTCAATTCATTGAGAGAATGGATGAATGAAGGAAGGAAACTCATGTCTAAGCTTTAGAATATCCATCTGCTCCAGATCTCTTTTACCTTATGGCTTCATATTGTATATTATTTTCCACATGCACATTATCCCTTCATATGACATAACTCGTGATCTGCCCTCATGATATCCTCGTATTATTCTTTTGCATCTCCTTTCCCAAACCACTAGGGCACTGCATTTTTGATACTTTCCTCCAGAAAATAACTTCTGGAGCCCTAATCCTTTCCTGTTCTTTCACAACCTCCAATTTTCTTGGGTTAGACAGCCCAGTTTACTTAGCAAAGATTCCTATGGCTTGATAGAGGGATGCAAGATTCCCAGAACCCAAGAGAGAAAAGAAGACAAAATGGGGAGGGTGGGAGGAGAAGGAAGAATGTCCATACAAACAAATGACTTAGAGAATGAAAACCAAGACCTTGAATGATGTCTATATCCATGGACTGAAGACAGGATAAAAGTAGTTTAGCTCAACATGATAGCAATAATGCTGTCTACCCCCTAATTAAGATAGTTATCATGTAAGCCTAAGCCCCTTAAACAGTATCTTCAATCTAGTGAAGTTTTATTTATTCCTCTAAATACAGACATTTAAAAAATACTGCTTAAGAAAAAAAACAAAACCGAACTAGCCACCACAAACTCCAGCCCCCCCAACAAATAAAACCATTTCCTTGGATCAGTTAAACCAACACACTAATCAAAAAGATCGAGTAATGTCTTCATGTATTTATAGACCTAACTTAGTCACCAACACTGAGTCACCTCAAGACCATATGATTTGACCTCAAAGTTTAACTACCTCCTCCTGGTTTCTACAACACTGCATTTTCCATATATTCAATTTACACTGTTTCTTTTTAGCAAGAGACCTAAAAGTTAGAGATCTATACATTATATCCAGTTGCTATCTGTATCCCAATTATTTATAAAACATTATATTTCATAGACCCACTAAGCTATTTAACCTGGAGAAGACTTTAGAAACCATCAGATCCAAACTTGTGATCCTACGTACTAAAAATGGAAGGAGAAAGTAGTTAATTATCTAAAGTCTCGCAATGGGAAAATGGGATTAAGTTCAGTCTCTTGAACCCTAGGCCAGGAAAGTTTCATTTACATCTTCGGGCACAGAGCAAAACATATGAAATGCTAAACCATAGGCACAGTTTACACATATATATATATATATAAAAATATAAATATTTACTGCAAAAAAATTAATTCAGTTGTTGCTTCTAGTATAAAAATGAAAGAATAAAACTTGAGTAGAATACTTTTACTGGCTGCCATCTCAACATGCTTCTTGATAACTCAGTATATTTCGTCTTATATACCTATTTTTTTAAATTTTGCATGTTTTTGAATTTTAAAAAGGCAAAACATGAGTAGGTAGAGGTGTTAGTTGCTGCCTCATTAGGGGTTAGGGAACTGGGTTTCTCAAACCAGTTCTTTCCTCTGACTGGGTTGGAAAGGGCTCCCTCTTGTGTTATTTCAGATTCATAGATTCTTCGGCCTTAAAAACTGCCCTCCTTCCTCAAGAGCATCTTCTGTTCCTCCCCAGAGAGAGGACACTGGAGTCCAGAACACAAGATAGCTCCCCTCTCACTCACCGCTTGGTGTGTTGCATATACTGTGGAATAGTGAACGGGCTTCTTATTTATTCCTGACTTGGTGGGTTGCATTCTAACAGTAATTCATTACCTCCCAGGCCAGAGTACACAGTACAACTATAATTTAGGAAAACAAGAGGAGGGGAGGGGGAAACAAAGAAAGAGAGAGAGAGAGAGAGAGAGAGAATAAAATCTACCATGATTGCATTTTGGTTTCCTGGTTGTCAACATTTACTGTGTTTCCTTTGAATATGACATACACTAATATCCTCCTTCACTTTCCATGAGCCGACTCCTCCACAGCTCACCCCTCTCTGGCAGGCAGCCTTCATGAGCAGTGCTTATACACAAACTCATTCATATTAAATGAATATGTCATTTAATTGGTTTTTCAGGAGTAATACCAGGCCAAGCTCTCTCTGTTCCTTAGTGTACTATTATCAATTAATTAGTTAACATAGTTAATGCAATAACCCAGTCAATAAATCATTTTGGAGCCTCTCATTCCCACCAAAACAAACAAACAAACAAACAAAAATATTAGTAGTGTGGGGAAAATAAGAGAGAAGAAACTACTCCCGTTCTCAAGGAACTTAACCTATTACCAGAAGAGAAAAATGTGACCATAAGTGAAACAAGACAACTTTCATCAAGTGACACATAGAATGTCATAGTTCCCGAGGAAGAAAACTACTTCTTAGACTATGGAGTTCAGGGAAGACTTTATACAGAATGTGGTATGTCCTCTGGGCGTGGAATAATGAATACACTTCCAATACGGAGATATGAGGAAGACATGTACAGACAAGAAAAAGTTGGAACTGAAGACGTACTCGTGGCATGCCCCTGATAGACATGAGGTAGGCTAGAGGACTTGCAAAGAGGCTACAACAATGCAACACAAGATCTTACCAACCTTAGCATCCTGAGTGTTTGGCAATCGTGACCTTGGTTTTATTTTCAGCCTCTTACCCTTCCCATCAGCTGCACTACATGGGGCTACAAAAATGAACTAACAGTGAAAAGGACAGTCATTCACAAGGATGGACTGTAACATTTCACATCGGTATTTTGAATAGACGCTCTAATGGCTTACCTATTGATCTATCTGCTCTTAATTCTTCTTGACTATTACTTTTTTAAGTGACATTTCTAAATTACTTACCAATATCAGTTATCTGCATTAAGGAAACAGAAATGTGGAACAGATAATCCAATTGTTGTTTCTTTTAGTCTTTGGCATGCATTACAATGAGAATTTGAAGAAGAGAATTCATTATTCCCAATCCATTTTTCTCAGACCCAAGTAAACTTGGGTAGTTTAAAAACTACTGGGTTCTCCCTTATATATACATCAGACTATCTGGTACTGAAGTTTTTCTTGAACCGTCTGCAGAGGGAATGATCCATTATTGCTAATGCACATCACTTGCTTACTGTCATATTCATCTAATTACATTATTTTACATTAACAAAATGGAAGATTTCTGTATGAGCCCTAGGACAAGAAATGTCACCCCCGAATCCCTGGCCTGGTTCCATCTGAATCCTACTGGGATGTAATTCTAATTTAACATCTGAGTTCACTTCATCCTTGAGATGGTGTCCTTTGACAGTCTCTTCAGATTCAGCTTCTCATCCTGCCAGATGGTATTTTAGTTTCCTAGTTATCAATATCGAATATGTTTCTTTTTCATTGGCCACCCCTTTCCATATTCCTTATCCTTCCATGACTCCTCCAAACCTCATTCCTCCATGGTAGGGAACCTTCAAGAGTAGTCTTCATAAATAAAAGCGAAAGGGTGGTTTGGGGCTGCGGACAATTTCAGAGAAAGGAGCCAAGCTTATTTGTTTACCTTAAAGCAACACACCAAGTTCTTCGACATGATACAATAGAGTCGTCCACCAATGATCATCACTTGCCAGCATCAAAAGCAACACGTCTCCTTTCTGAAAACTGCGGACAAAAATTGCTGCAGAACAAGGGCTCTGGCGATCTGTAAACTCCAGACACGGCGCATTCTGCACCACGGGCGCCCTCTAATGGCTGACATTGCACAATGCCTGAAGATGGAGAATTTGCCTGTGTTGATGGGCAAGCGGCAGCAGGACTCTACAAGGCTTGAGAAGCCATTTGGGTTCCATTTAAAAGGTGAGGAAGAGAGGAGGAAGAAGTACCAGTTCCCGGATAGTTACTTCAGAATTATCATTTCCATTGCCATGACCACAATAACCAGTTATCTGATCTGAGAGGTGGTAAATATTCTGGGGTAGCACAGGATAATAGGTCAGAGGAAATAGGCACACACATACACACGTGTGGCTTAATTTCAGATATTTTCACACAAAAAAAATTAAACCTTAGAAGCATGAAAATAAATGATTTTACATTTGAAAAGATTTGGAATATAATTGCATTCTGCACTAAATCTTAGAATAAACAAAGAATAAACAAAATGTGATTTTTTTTTTTTAAGCTTGACTTTTTGAACTGATCATATGAAAGCAAGATACTGGAATGATTCCCTCAGATTTAACTTTAACACAAGAATCATGGATCTGTTCGTAGAAACATTCAATGTATTCATCCATTTTCCCAAAGGACTCTCTCATCTTTCGATGTTCGTATCATTCCCTTCTGCTTAATCCATCCATTTTCTCAGTCTTCAGGTGGAATAATTCTCCCAGATCCATATTCCTTGGTGACTGTGTTTGTGACTGCAGCAAACTGAAAGCCATTCTCCTTAACTACATGTAATCCTGCCTTTGGGAGAAAGGTGTAGTTTTACTCTGCAATTTTTTTGGACAGGGATAGTTGACTAGCTTCTAATTTCATATGTAATCAGTTTGTTAATGAATATTTTAATTTATAACAGCATTTCTTCCCCAAGAAATGAATGCACAGAATTCATTCACAGACAAGTAATTCAGGGAAATAGAGGACCCTTCCCTTTCTCTAGATAGCAGATGTGACAATGGCTTGAAATGGAGATCTGGACTCCTAACTTTTCCTTTGTAGCACTGCCTTCCTCTATGCCAGGAGAGATCACCCCGGCCCCATCAGACCCTGAGAATTTGGAGATAACATTCTGGTCATTATACTGAAATTACAAATGACACGTTGGAACCTCACAGCTCAGGAAGCACTGTGTGAGACTGGAGTGAGTTCAACATTGGTCTCATTATCATTTGCCTTGGGTTGTTTATTGGCATAATGACAGTCATGTGTTTATGCCCAAAGCATGAATAACAGAGTAACTTCTTATAGCTATCATAATTATCATCTTTGCTAGGAAGAAAAAGGGCAATTGAGGAAGCAGAGGGGCCATCTCTGTTAAGATAATACATGCCTTTAGCACCGAGAACATTATCTGAAATCAAGATTTAATGAATGCTGGTTGTTTCCGTTTTCCTTTGGGGATGAGGGGGTATACATTTTCATCATAACTAATGTTGGCACAAATTGTGAACTTAACAAAGTTTTCATTTTCGGAACTACCTTTTCATTCCCTGTGAAAAAGAATGGAAACTCTTAAACCACCTGGTCCTTGGTGGCTTAGTCTCAGAGCAATGAACAGTCAATAAAACACGAAAGAGTTCAAGTCTTTTGCTTGCTTTTCTTGAAAAGCCCTAAGAGGTCCCAAATACACAGTTTAAGGCCACCTTACCGCCATCCCCTCTTCCTTCCTACTCTCTTCCATTATATTTCTGCAGCTGCTAAGATACATCTCTCTTAAAAGGCCTGGAACAGAAGAATTCTCTACTCCAGCCCTTATAACTTTGCTGGCCCCTCTGGATCACTTCTGTGTTATTTAATTCAATTGGTATATCCTAAATCCTCCTCTTTTTCCTGTAGTATTTCCAGGGCTCTTTCTTTTTTTTATTTTATTTTATTTTATTTTTATTTATTTATTAGTTAGAGAGAGAGAGAGAGCGAGCACAGGCAAACAGAGAGGCAGGCAGAGGCAGGGAGAAGCAGGCTCCCCGCTGAGCATGGAGCCCGATGTGGGACTCGATCCCAGGACGCTGGGATCATGACCTGAGCGGAAGGCAGCCGCTCAACCAACTGAGCCACCCAGGCGTCCCTCCAGGGCTCTTTCAACCCTGTTCCCCATTTTTGCATCACAAACACTAGAGGTCCATAAAGACCTACAAAGAGGGGAAAGGCCTTCTGAAGACAGGAGAGAAGCTGGGAAGGCAAAAATCAAACTCCATTTGGATGAAATTGGGGTGTTGGGAGGTTGGGAACACTTAGAAATTAACCATCTTTATCTCATGTAAATATATACCAAATATGCAAAAGTAATCCATACTTAGTGGCTGAAAACCATGTTGTCACTTGCTGTCTTTACTTATGCTACATAAGTAAAGTACATGCTAGAGAACAGAGAAGCTGTTCCAGAGGCTGGGTGCTAAAGGAGAAGCCACAAATATGAACATTTAGAAAATGTCCCTCTTTTGAGTTAGGTCAGCATCCCTGTGGGTGGAAAACTATAGCTCTTAACACTCTACACCATGTTACCTCAAACTGTGGAAATGTGTGAGTGCCTGTGTGCATGTGCGTGAGTACGAATGCCGTCTATATGTGCGGGTGTTTGTGTAAAGAGACACACTAAGTCACTACTCATACAATGTCAGGGGTGGAAGGGTCAGTAGAGAGTCTTTCATTTACACCCATCCTCACCCATTGTTTTAAAATTGAGAAATTGGAGGCCCAGAACCATTGCGATTTGCCCACAGAAAATGAAAATTTCCTGAGTTTGGATTCTTTAGCCCCTAGGGCATGAAGCTGATATGCAGGTCTGTCCTCACTGGGAGCAATGGAAGATGCTGGCGAAGTGGGAACCTGGGCCCTGAGAGGCAACAGGCCACGGGGATATCCTTGTTTGCACATCCCTTCAGCTTAGCTTCCCGGAGAATGCCAGGCCCACTGCTTGCGCCTCTAACAAAATGGAAGGTGATCTGAAGCCCTTCCAGAGATGCTAAAAGAAAAGCATAACCTGACAAGTAAACTGACAAGTAACACTTACCTCCAAAATGGGCTCCCTTTTGTGCAGGAGGAGGAAGGCGATGCTCTCCTCGCCTGCTCGTTTCCCTGCCACAAAGGCTCTAAGATTCATGAAAAAGTCCCCTGACTTTGTTCCTCCTTTAAGAAAAGGAAAACTGGAAACTCAGAAAGTAGGTTGTAGAAAAAGTTGTCACTATCTAATAAATGAAAGTGCAGTCCACAGAAACCTTTAAAATGTGTTTCGTCATCCCTAAAGCAGTTCAGAGCCTTTCTCGGTATCCTTTAATTTCATGCCATTTTCCTAAACCAAATATTAAATTTCCCCCTTGAAGTGAGAGCAATAAATCACCAAGGAGAGAATTGGCAGTTCTTATGAAAAAACCTGAGGTAAAAATTAGAAGCGGACACCTTTCTCCTCTTGCCATTCTGACCCCACGCGCAGCTGGGTGGGCCTGGGCGGCCCTGCGGAGGCTGTTGGCTCTCTTCGCCAGAATTGCACAATTCTGGTGTTCTGGTTGTTGTTGCTGATGTTGTGGTGTTACTTTGTTTGCTTTTCTGTTCTCGTTTTGCCCTCACAGGAACAGGTGTGGGTGTTTCAGTTTGCTTGTTATTTTATACCTCAGAATCATTTTGATATAAGTCAATAGTGACAGCAAACAGATCTGTTGTTTGAAACAACCCAGCAGTCGCTTTGATTCTATTGTCCTATCAAGGCTTCGGTTTTAACTTTTCAGAAGAGGCCTTTTTATGTCACATGTGGTTTTATTGTTGTTTTGCACAATTATGTAATAGAGACTCTCCAGTTCTTAAAAATCCTGCTATTTGGTAAACAAGAAAACAACGGTGTATCTAGCTGCCTGCCAATCTGTTAACTTGATAACACATGCCATATCCTTTTTGCATATCCAATTTAGACTTACATTTATTTCCAAATCAATCACTTGATGCAATTCCTAAGACAAAGGAGAGAACCTGCTTCTTTAAATTTTTTTTTAAAGATTTTATTTATTTTTTTGACAGACAGAGATCACAAGTAGGCAGAGAGACAGGCAGAGAGGAAGGGAAGCAGGCTCCCAGCCAAGCAGAGAGCCAGATGCGGGGCTCAATCCCAGGACCCTGGAATCATGACCTGAGCCGAAGGCAGAGGCTTTAACCCACTGAGCCACCCAGGCGCCCCGGAGAGAAGCTGCTTCTTATTTCAGGGCAAGAAACGTCTGTATTTTTAGGAAATACAGTGCAGAAAAGCGGAGGAACCTTTTTCCTGAGCCTCATGTTAGCCCAGCACTGAGAAAACTGGATTCAGCAGACATTTTGGGGGTAGACATAAAACACTGATGTGAGTGAAGCGGAACTCTGAAAAACTGAAGCAGAGAGGTTTATTTTCCTGGCTTATCCTCTTTGTTTCAGAAGCACTAATTTTTTGCAGCTCCAACTCCAGTTGGGCTTTGGTCACCAGGGTGAGGGCCTTGCTTCGATGGCTCGGTTGTCCCATCGCAGGCCTCTGCTTCCTCAGGGGAGAATACTCCATGAGGTGGCACAGAATCAAAGCCCCTTCTCCTGCTGTTTCAGGAATCCTTTGCTTAGGCCACATGCAACTCCCTCCAGCCTGACAGAAGCTAAGGAATTGGAAGCATGTGTCTGGTGTTTTGTAGGCAACCATGGCCACACTGGGCTCTGTGCCCACCACGGGTTGTCAGTCTGTGAAGTTTAGGTGAGAGGTCATCTTCAGTGAGTGCCCTATGGGAAGGCAAAGTCAGTAAAGACCTGTGGAATGTGTTCAAGACCAGCCAAGGCTCACTGTAGACAGAACCAAAATTTATTAAAAGTGCCAAACTTGGGGTGCCTGGGTGGCTAAGTGGGTTTAAGCCTCTGCCTTCGGCTCAGGTCATGATCTCAGGGTCCTGGGATCAAGCCCCGTATCGGGCTCTCTGCTCGGCAGGGAGCCTGCTTCCTTCCCTCTCTGCCTGCCTTTCTGCCTACTTGTGATCTCTGTCTTTCAAATAAATAAATAAAATCTTTAAAGAAAAAAAAGAAAAGAAAAGAAAAGTGCCAAACTTACTGAAAATTCCCTGACATAGAATTGGCCTGGGGTGGGCCTGAGGAGGGGCCATTTTTTTAAATTCCTTAAGGTGTACTCCTGAGGGTGGACAACCAGTGGTGCAAGCATTTTAGTGGGCTCATGCAAAGGGAGTGTAAAGATTTGCCTGTATCCCAACTATCAGCAAATGGAAACAGCCCTTCAGTTGGTCAACACTTTTCCCCCCAGCCGAAGACAGAAAAGAATGTAACAAAATAAAACAGCCTAAAGTAGAATATGAGGGATTTGGATTAAATATAAGAAGAAACTTTCAGGAGGAAGGAGGGTAGGTATCAAAATGTATGACCTCAGGGATATTGTGTCACACCATCTTCAGGAGCGTTTCACAGCAAGGATGAATTTCCCTCTATCTTCAGTATGTTTCTAATGGAATGCCTGGATGGTAGTGGAGAGAGTAAAGCTCGTTCTTCCAGACAGGGCTGAAATCTGCACTAATTCATTTAAAATGAATCAAGTATTTCCTAAGTGTCTTATAATGTCCTAAAGGAGGCCAATCCATCGGACGAATTATTTGGGTGTATAGGTTGTGTTGGGTCCTATTTTAAAACCATGAGAGGCTGTGAAGTATTTTCACTAAGTATATAGTTTATTAAGCCAAGCTGCCTGGTTTCAGTTTTTCCACTTATTAGCAGATTGGCATGTTCCTTAATTTCTGCATCAATTTATCTATAACGGGGTTGATGATGATGTCAATAACACCATCCTCATATAGTTATTTTAAGAACTCAATGAGCTAAAATATGCAAAACATGCAAAGTACTTATACCATGCCTGGAACACAAGTAGACACTTGTGCAAAGACTAGATTTTTCTTTTTCTATTAAAACTCAGTTTAGGTTGCTCAGGTCATAGAAGACTCATTACATCCTTACTTATATTTTTAATTGCAAAACTCAAATATATGCTCTGTTTTGTGTTTCTAAAGCTACTATAAAGTACAAGTCATCCTTGAATGAACAAAATCTTAAGGGTTTAAGGGAAATAGAGAAATCATCTAGAGAAATGGTTCTTAAGCCTGACTGCACAGGAGAATCATTGGGGGAGATTTTAAAGAATGCTAATGCCCAAGACTCAATCACAAACAAAACAATCAAATATTGGAGCCTTTTTTTTTTTTTTCTTTAAAGCTCTACTTGTCATTCCAAAGTCTAACACAGACTGCAAACCCTTGGTCAGCAAATATCTTCCTGATAATGCAGAAATTTCCTCAACCAACCTTTTTAAATATTTCCACTGACAGAAAACTCATTACTTCTCATAAAATTGCATGCTCCTTTAAGTTTAAATAACACTGACCTCACAATTCAGACCGAACAAATTCAGTTTATTTTCAGATTCCTCACCTCCCAAATTGTTGGCAAAAGGTTTGCTCAATGAAGTAATAAATGCCAAATGTAATGAAATATTTCTGCAAAGTCTCTACCCTTTCAGTACTGTCACAGTTAAATGAAACAAAATACTTTTAAAAACAATTGAATTCATTTGCCATATATAACACAACAATTATTAGTTTAAATGAAGTGACATCAGATGTATTCTCGTTTTCAAGGTTAGGGACCTACCTCCACATAATCAATTTCATATATTTCTTTTAGAAATTCATTTATTCATTTGTTACTGTTTGCTTAATTATCTATAGTCAAGAACCAGTGTCAGACACTGGCTACAAGCATTAACAAGATACAAAACTAAAGTCTGAGTTCAAACTTAATATCTTCTCAATATTTTCCACCTTTCTCCTTGTCCTGAACTATCAACAGTATTAGATTATACTGACAATTAAGATGATGTAGAGTTGACCTGGTTTTAAATAGAACTACTGATACTAGAATCCAGAGTTATAATTCAGGTTAATTAAGGATTTGAGGGGTGGGGGCTGGGAGCAGGATTCATTGTTTCATTTTTTTGAAAAATTGAGTTCTAGCTTATTTAAGATATGATTTAATTTACCACAACGTAGTCCATATACAATTTCTGGAGACATTGATCAAGTAAATTGAAACCTGCTGGCTACTGAGAATATCTGTGCTGGGTCACTGTTTCAATACCCGTGAGTATTGCATTGCGGCTGGCTGTGGGGACAGAATGAGAGAACAGGACTACCAAAGGTTATAGCCATTTAATTAAATGCCAGCAGCTGATCCTTGTCAGCGTGGTTCAAAGGAGAGGCGGAAGTTGGTCACTCTCTTTAAGGACGTCCACAAGGGCAACCTCAAGGAAACTGCAGATCATGAAGAATATTGTCACTGATGTCTCTTAAACATGATTGTTGCAATGTTCTCAGAAAAAAAAGGGACTATTAAAATTTTATTTTTCATGGGAAATTATCAGTGAGCCAGGGGTTATGAGCACCAACAATACAAGTCATGACAACCTTCATCGAATTGTGTAAACACTTGTATTTCTCCAGAGCCTTTAAAACACAGATTTTTGGATCTGATCTTATCCTTTCTAGTTACTATGACTAAAGAGTATCTTAGAAAAATTTTTGGATTTTAGCTCTCCCTTGCTCATTATATTCCCAGAGAGACTAGCAAGAGACCAACGGAGCCAAAATTAATACAACAAAACAGAGTGAATATAAGTGAAGACATTTTTATAATAACCTTGAGTGGAAAGAAATTTTTGATTGTGATTTTAAACATTTCAGTGGGCTTAAAAAAAAAATATATATACATATATATATATATATATATATATACATTTCTAAATACTGAAATGGAGCTTTACAGGGTGCACAATCTTTTTTCACTGCAAACTCAATTCCTTAGGTTCATTTCAATCTAGTGTAGAAAATTCAGTCTTTATGATTTTCCCTAACGATATGCAGGCAAACATTAGTAATGCTCATTTAGATTGATACAATGCCATTCTTTGACATAACGCATTCTCAGGTTGTCCTCACAGCAACTACACATTAAAAGAAAATGCATTATAAAGCAAGACCTTGGTCCCATTTTTCTTTTTCTTTTAATTGATATGACCTTGAGAGAGACTCCTACACTTTGTCCTAGGTTTCTTTATTTGTAGAAAAAGGGATTTGAATAGATTATATATTCCGTTTCTTCTGGCTCTAACATTTTTAAATCTCCATTATGGAGAACATTAAGATGGTGGCAAAGGCCCTCAGTAATTGGCTCAAGGTCAGGCATGAGACAGAGACAGAGAAGGATTTAGGTCCCCTGAATCGTATTCCGAAGTGTTCCCACTAGGTTTGACTGCTTTTTATTAAGAAGGTGGAATCCAGACTCTGGTTTACTTTACTATTATTTTCTTTTGCTCTTGGATAAAGAAATATGTTTAAAGTCACACTGTCATATTGGACATTTGACTGGCAACCATATGTTTTGAGTAAACAGTAAACACCAGAGTTTTGCATTTAGTTGTGAAAATCAGGGGAGCAGTTTTTCTGCTCTGATCCACTGCTACCAATAGCCACTCTAGTCCACTCCATTTTATTTATTTATTTTTAATTTTTTTAGATATTTATTTATTTATTTGACAGACAGAGATTACAAGTAGGCAGAGAGGCAGGCAGAGAGAGAGAGGGTGAGGAAGCAGGCTCCCTGTTGAGCAGAGAGCTCGACGCGGGGCTCGATCCCAGGACCCTGAGATCATGACCTGAGCTGAAGGCAGAGGCTTAACCCACTGAGCCACCCAGGCGCCCCAGTCCACTCCATTTTAAGGACAGCTATTCCATTCGAGCTAAAGGAGCAGGACCTGATTATTCCTAATTCTCAAAGGGCAAACAGAAAAGTTTGCCTGTATGATTAGATTGAAAGTTCCTTGGTTTCCCTGGTCATTTGTATTTGGACTAAGATTTCTTAAACAGTAGCACATGAAGCTTAAAAGCTAATTCTCTGAAGAATTACTAGTGAGAGTATTGTCTTCTCTTCCCTAAGAAGGAACTATGTGGGCAGGAACAGATCTTATTCTTCTCATACCCTATTCCACAGTTTTCCCATAGAGCAGACAGGTGAAAAATTGGCTTCCATTGAACAATGCTAAGTAGGAAGTGGGGCCATTGCATTGGAACAGCAAAGGAGCCAGTTACTTGGTTCATTGTGGATGGTTCACACGCTCCTGTTTCTCGTCTCCATGCAGAAAGTGCACCAGGGAAGGGTTTCTCCTGTAGGGCACAGTCACCCTTTCTCCTGTAGGAGTTCAGTTGGAGGAATAATACTTTCTCCAGTTCAACTAGGGAGAGCTGTACTTTGAAAACTATTGGGAAATAGCTATTAACTAATACCTTGTCCATTCCTATTTGCCTGCTTGACTATTTATGTTAACGTGCTTACAAATACAAAAGAAAAGAAAAAGGGAAAGAAAGAAGGAATGCCATTAGCACTGCTAAATCAATAGAAGCTAACACAATTAAGAACCAGATTCTCAGGTGATGAGTAGAGAGGGCAAGAATATGAACTGCTATAAAAGTTTCCTAGAATTGGGACGCCTGTGTGGTTCAGTCAGTTAAGTGTCTGCTTTCTGCTCAGGTCACGATCCCAGGGTCCCAGAATCCAGCCCCACATCGGGCTCCCTGCTCAGCAGGGAGTCTGCTTCTCCCTCTCCCTCTCACCCCTCCCCCCATACTCATTCTATCTCTCTCTCAAATAAATAAATGAAATCTTAAAAAAAAAATTCCTAGAACTGATGTAACAATCCTAGATTAAGAAGGTTGTGGGGCGCCTGGGTGGCTCAGTGGGTTAAGCCTCTGCCTTTGGCTCAGGTCTATGATCTCAGGGTTTTGGGATAAAGCCCCACATCGGGCTCTCTGCTCAGCAGGGAGTCTGCTTCCCCCTCTATCTTTGCCTACTTGTGATCTCTCTCTCTCTGTCAAGTAAATAAATAAAATCTTTAAAAAAAGGGGGGATTTAAATCAGCTGTTTATTTCTAATCTGGTCTAATTAGATATTAATGCCTTCACACTTTGTCAACTAATTGGAGAAAATTAGACACAGAAGCATCATGCTCCCCTTACCCGCAATAATTGTCCTGATTTGTTTTGCTCATTTTGTGTAGTAATACAGTGCAAGGTGGAAAACGATGGCCCCAGCAGGTCCGTGTGTATTACTTCACTACTCAGTACACATTTGTAGATCATAAACATGGTTCATTAGTTTCCCAAAGACAAGAAAGTTTTCCTGCAGCGGACATTTCTGAGAGCAATAAAAATCACATGATCATTCTTGAAGAACACGTAACGTGTACAGTCCTAATAAATTTTCCATGCACGTGTGCACGTGCAACAAATAGAGTAGCGATCTGACGTTGAAAGGAACTCTTGAACCACTGAACGCCGCGTGTCAATGCTTTCCTTAATTGTGATAAATTCTGTTCTCTCACCTGAGAAGGTGACATTTCATGGCAAATAAGTCTGGGAAATCACCTGGAACATGAAAAGATTTCCTGTTTTGTAAGCTATTTCCTATAATGACCAGGAAGTTGTGGACAAAGAGCTAGCTGACAGTACAGTTGTCTGAGCTTGGCAGAACCACACCAGGAAACCTATTCTTTTGTTTGAAAAGCCCATGGAGAATTCAGATTCCCCTCAACACGAACCCATCTCAGTGACCTGGTAAATCAGAGTGGGAGTCTATATTGCTCTGAGCCCCAGTACAGACTCCATATTGCTCTGAGTCTGTATTGCTGTGACATAAGGAGGCCGGAGGTCAGAGGATAAGCATGCAAGGATGACAATCGGTATGTATACGCTGCCCCCTCCTCTCGTGGCCTCGCTGCCACCGGTATGACCCCCTCCACTTCTACAGACACTGTGAGTCATCAAAAGAATATGAACAGACTTGGAACAAAGGCTTTGCAGGAGTGTCTCACCTCTTCCACAATTCCCCAGCAGGGCGCGCTGCCCTCTGATGTCCCCTTCTCCACTGATTTTTTTTTTTCCCCTTCAAGGCTATTCTTGATATTTATCTTAATAAGACACCACAAAGATGTAGATGATAGAAGGGCAGGGCGCCAACAGTATAATCTATCTCATGCAAGTCAACAGACAATTACGTGAAACTCTCCAAATGTTAAAAGACAGCTTTGAAACCTGGGAAGAGAGCAACTTTTAAAACCACTGTGTCACCATCCATTGCATTGCTAGTTTTAAGTTACTTTGTAGAAACCGACAGGACCAGCCTCGCCAGTCTCAGAGGCCTGGGTGAGGCCTCTCTGGGACTACATGAATGATAAACTGATGAGTGTTTAAAAAATAATAATAAAGAAGGGGGGAAAAGGAAGAAAAAGGGACGCCTGCAGGGCTCAGTGGGTTAAGCATCTGCCCTTGGCTCAGGTCATGATTCCTGTGTCCTGGGATCGAGTCCCATGTTGGGCTCTCTGCTCAGTGGGAGTCTGCTTCTCCCTCTCTCTCTGCCTGCCGCTCCCCCTGCTTATGCTCTCTCTCTGTCAAAGAAATAAATTTTTAAAAAATCTCTCCTAAAAAAAAAAGGAATTCTATTCTTTCTGTCTTTTGGAGTTCATATATATATATATTTTTTCTTTCTCTTAAAAAAATACATATATATATATGTATTTCTCTTAAAAAAATACATATATGTATATGTATTTTTTTAAGAGAAAGAAAAAAAGCATGTGGGGTGGGGGAGGCTGGGCAGAGGGAGAGAGAGAATCTCAAGCAGGCTCCTCACTCAGCTCAGAGCATGGCTCGATCTCACAACCCTTGAGATCACGACCTGAGCTAAAAATCAGGATTCTGGTGCTTAACCAACCAAGCCACATAGGCACCCTGTCTTTTGGGCTTTAAGGGAAAACTGAGAATACATAAATAAATCTCTTCACTTGGCCCAAGCTCCCGTCTACAAACTTGTGAACTGAAGAGAACCCCCAGATGTATAGTTGAAATCCAGATCACTTACAGCACATACACACACATCACAATAAAACAAAGCAAACAAGTTCTGGATTGAAAAGAGGGAGGATGCTTTCATTCTCCATTAAGTATGCCAACCAAACCCTCACACTTGGTATCCATGATGAGATGTAGTGAAATGAACATTACAGTAGGAATCTGAAATTAGATTACCACTGGTTCTACTATTTGCTGTGTACCCAGCATGAGTCCCTTAATACCCCTACACCCTGCTTTATAGCATAGTGAGATAATACTTAATTTACTTTCCTCAAAGTGTTGTCAAAGTCAGATCAAGCAATGGATTAAAAAGTTCAATATATTGAACACATAGAATGCTACTATTTGTTTTTCTTAAATCATTCTGCTTTGAATAGTTTTACTTTCTTTATCTACAATATTGTACTTTGTTTCTCCTAGCTGCAAGGTATAAGAGATAAAATAGGGAGTATATTTATTAGTATTATCACTTGGCCCTGAAATTTAGAAAACGATGTTGATAACCATACTTAATTAAATCAAATTAGGGGGGGGAGAAAAAAAATTAGCCTCAAGTTGTTAGACTTTGACTGTTCCTTTCTTGCCCAAAAAGCCCCTTTATGTATATTCATTTGTTATTCATTTAATTAGTTCAAAAAAATTCAAACCAGGCCTGTAGCTGTATTTAGAAAATTGGGTATGACTCAGTCTAGAGTAGATGATGGGCATGCAAATGCATATAGTTATATAATAAAAGAATGCCAAAATATCACAGAACAGGAGGGGGAAAAAACCCAACTTCTTCTGAGAGTAGAGAGTGAGTCTTTAAGGAAAGATATCACAAAGTAACAGACATTTAGATAGGCAGGCTAAAAGATAGGTAGGCTTTTCCTATGTGGGTAACAGTATTACATGTATATTCATCACTATTGGAACTAGGAAATCTTCCCTTTCAGTAGTAAACTAAAGAGTGACATTATATGAGTAAATATGTTATTATCATTCACTGTAGGATAGGTTTTTTTGAAAGCAAATTAAGCTCAGTCCCCACTCAAGCAATTGAGCACTGTAGGCAAGTCTTGCTAAATGGTCTGTTTGGATAGAAATGATCCTTACTGGTATTAAGTACCAACACAGTCCATTGAAAACAATACCTAGGATACATAAGGGGAGTGGGGAGGGGTCTGGAATGAGAAAGTGCAAAACTGAATTCTGACCTGCTAACCCCATTCTTCTCAATTCTTTTAACCACTACACCACATCGCTCTGCACCTCACCTCCTTCTAAGAGGGGTCTACAAACTAACACAGGTTAATTAATCAAGTTCAAGAATGAAGTGTTCTCAGGGGCACCTGGGTGGTCCAGTGGGTTAAGCCTCTGGCTTCCGCTGGGGTCATGATCTCAGGGTCCTGGGATTGAGGCCCTCATCGAGTTCTCTGCTCAGCAGGGAGCCTGC
The DNA here is from genome assembly GCA_003697995.1 of Taxidea taxus jeffersonii. Taxonomy (NCBI): domain Eukaryota; kingdom Metazoa; phylum Chordata; class Mammalia; order Carnivora; family Mustelidae; genus Taxidea; species Taxidea taxus. Next base: position 109,501 of record ML111657.1, read on the forward strand.
CTACTTGTGATCTCTGTCTGTCAAGTAAATAACTAAAATCTTAAAAAAAAAGAATGAAATGTTCTCCTATCATGAGTGCTTAATAAAATGTTCAAAATGAAAACATGGAGTAAGTTGAGATCATATAATCTCGTGAGCTCTGGGGATAGACATGGATAAACCTTATAACCCCTGACTCTGTCACTTGTTTATCAGGTGACACGGACAAGTTCTGAAAGATGGAAATAATGCTTTCCTGTATTGACCTCTGAAAGAGCTCAAAGAGATGCATGGGGAAAGGGCTTTTGTTCTGTATTTCACCTTAGCAATTTTCTGTAACACTGAACTCAACAATAAGGTGTCAGATATGCTCCAAGTTAGTAAATCTTCCCTAGGAAGCTTTGGGATTTTCTTCAGAGAAATAGTTTCATGCTCGCTGAAACAGCCCAACATGTAAAAAGGATTCTCAGGTAAAGACGTTTTCCAAACCCGATTCAAAACAGACACTTGGAACTGAGAGGAAGGGTACCAAGGGCTGACATGAGTGAGGAAAGGTCTCCAATAGAGACTAAGCCTGCCTGGGACAGGTGCTCTCTGCCCCCATTTTCCCTCTCTCCAGCCCTCACTTCTGATGGCCTGTGTCCAATTCCCTTCAAGCTTCTGAAGACTTTTAGAACATCTCAGACTTGGGAAAAAGTAATCCTTTACTCTTTCCCATTCCTGGGGTCATAATAATAGTAACTCTCAACCAGGCTTATAAATTTCTAAGAAATGCAGGCCTTGGGGCTTCCAGAGAACTTTTGAACCAGTATCTCTGGGTGTAGAACTAAGTGTATATGCTTTGAATGTTCCGTACATGACTCTGATGTGTCTGCTTGATAATTTTTTAATTTAATAATAATAATAATAATATAATAATAATAGCTGATCTAACCACTGTACTCCTACATCTAGAATCTCTTTGAAAGAAAAGGGACCTAGAGATAACTTAAAAGATCATTAAGAGGACATCAAACCTTAGCAACTTTATAGGGTTGGGTCTGTTCAAGATATAGCCACACTTAGCTTATCCAAGCAAAGGTTAAATATTTTAAATTTTCTGAAAAAGAGCATTTTAGGGTAGCTAATGTGCCCAGGATGCTATGACCTTAACTCCAGCTACTTTTTGGAGGCCATTGACCATCGTAATTAGAAAGAAAAAGTGATTAGCCACATAGGGCATTTCTTGGTCCACAGCTTAATTATTTTTTGCTTTAAAATTTGTAGAGCATCACATTTTCAATGTGTTTGTATTGCTCTCCTAAACTTGCAATCTTTCCATTTTAAAAGTCTGTATTCT
>RCUC01168168.1:0-23926 GCA_003697995.1 Taxidea taxus jeffersonii
CGGGAAGCTCAGGCTGGCGGGCCATCACTTACACTCTGAACTTTTTCCAAATGAGTGAATTTTCTAGGAAACTGACATTTGTCACTTTAAGCACCAAATATTAACTTAAAAAAACGTTTTTTAAAACACACTTCTGAAATGTATTATAAATGTGTCTGGCCCCGAGCAGAATACATGGAACACATTCTCTTCACTTCAGGACCCGGAATTGTTCTCAGGAAGACCCACTCCTGCCCTGAGCTGTCACGGGCGGAGCTCCCAGGGTCTCCCAAGGTCCTGAGGCCCTAAAGGCCCTGGGGCGGGGAGCGTCCAGACTACAGTTTGGCCCCTGCTCTTGCAGACCTTGCTGGTTGATTCAGAGAGTGCTTTTCTGAGATGTTCCCAGAACAAAGGACTCCTTCGGGCTAGAACCAGAGGCTCCACGTGGAGGAGGAAGGATTCGGGCACAGAGAAGCATTTCATCATTTATATGGCCTTGAGCGCTGGCCTCTTCTTCACTGAAACACAGAAAGCAGGAAGTGCAGGACAGTGTGTGGGGACGAAAGGCCTTCAGTGCTGTGCTTGGAGGTCTGTCTGCCTCTTCTTCCTCCCAGACAGCTGCCTCTTGGGGTCAGGGCCCTCATTTCTCCCCTGTGGCTTTCCTCTGTTCCCCAGGGTCTGGTGGGAGCCAGAGCATGGGTGGGGCAGCTTCCGTAAGAGAACGTGAAGGTGCCTCATGGCCTTGGGCTGCTGTGGCTCCCTTTGGCTGCCTTCGTCCTGGATGAGCAAGGCTGCACAGTTGGAGCTGGCCCAGCGGGGCTGTTCTGTGGTGACGGCAGCACACGGGCCTTCTGCAGGAAGCACAAGCCGTCGGTGGGACAACGTTACCCCGTGGCCTTTCCTGTTGTTCCCGGTCTGAGTCTCTAAAACCTACTAAACTTTCACCAGCGTAGTTGGCAGAGATCCTGGCAGACATTTAAGTGACCGGTGATAAAGGAATAACGGAGCCACAGATGGTCATGCTGAAGTGACCTCTGACCTTCAGCCCAGCCTTCACTCGGACGGAGCGACTGGGGCACAGGCCAGAGTGTGGCCTGTCAAAGGTCAGAGGGACAGAGGAGGCCTCCCAGTGCAGGGCTGGTGTGCGGGTCCCAGGGAGCCCCCTTCACTGGTGGCTGGCCCTTGTATCTTAATCCTTTACATCTTTAATTCTCTGGCCTGATGTAACTTTACCAAGGGTGTGACTGTAACATTCAAACAAAGCACCTATAGTCTTGGATTATTTTTCCAGATTTAAACCCTTACGACTCAAAAGGAAAATGCAATTATAGGTAAGACACACACACACACACACAAAATAAATAGAAAAAAGAAGTCGTTTTTCCAATCTTGGTCTCCCCAAAAAGACCTGAGTTCTAATGGAATGTGAGTGAGCAAACCAGTGGAATTGGCTGCATGAGGTCCCGGGGAGAGACCTGATCTAGAAGGGGCCTGGCCAGCCTCTGCCTGGCTATTTGTTCACTTCTGTCTGGTAGCTGCTGCCTGGATGCTTGTATCTGGAACCGTCCGTGGTGCCTAGCACAGTGCTGGACAGAATGATGGTCAGAGAGTGCGCCCGAGAACCCACAGCAGCTCCTGGGAGAAGCTAGGATGCCCTTAGCACCGTGACATAAGACACACGCCACATCTGAAGAGGCGAGAAAGGGGCCACAGTACTATGAGAAGGACAGTCACTGGGCAGACAGGTGGGTCTGCAGGACTGCATTTTGTGATGGTCAGAGGGATGAAGGGGCACAGAATCCACAGCCATCTCTGCCCCCCAGCTAGGCTCCATGGGAGTGGCCCCCTCCTCAAGAGCAAGACAGTCTGGGGCAAAAAAAATGAAAAGGCGGTGGTGCGGTGGGCACGAGGTGCTGCTGCAAAGTCTGACTCCTTCCCAGGAGAACCGCCTACCAGTGAGCCTCCAAGCCGCATAGCAGCATCTCAGGAACACACTGTTCTCTTTGTTGGGGCAAAAATATGTTCGATGCTGATTATGCAGGCCGATGAGCAGGCCTCTCTCTCTCTCTAATCTGGAGCCCTCCTGCTCAGCAGGCACAATTGCATGCAAGCAATTCTGGAAAAAGCACAGAGTGGATTTTCTTGCCGTCCATTGTTCTCAAGGTATTGCGGATGTCTCCCACCAGGTGTGGAGGTGTGCGGTTGGTGAGCCTCCAGACGACCTCCAAGTCTGAGCTGGGGGGCTTGGCGACCTCTGGAGAAGGTACCCTGGGCCTGGCCACCACAGGGGCTCCCGAGAGCCAGCAGCAGACTTTTGTTGGAGGAAGGAATCCTTTTTCAGGTTCAAAATGCCGGTGATGTTTTAAATTAAAACACTGGATTAAAATGCACATCAAAGACAAGGCATTCAGGAATTGTGTCCGGAGTAGGGGGTTGACTGAGAAGGGGCACGAGGAACTCTCTGATGGAGATGGTTGCTTTCTGGATAGGGATGTGGGTTACACTGATGTTTGCATTTGTGTAACTGATGGACTGTCCATGGAAGAGCTAGGCATTTCCTTACAGAAAAGTTACATTAAACATTGTTATTTAGAGAGGAACTTGGGGGGGGCAGTGGGGGTGGTGGTAAGGAATTCTGGAAGGATGAGTTTTCCAGATAAAAACGGTAACAGTTTAAAAATCAAAAACATTTTTAGTTTCACTATTTTGAAAGAAAACTAACATGTTGCAACATTTGAAGACACAGAAAACAAAGAGTACCATATTTAAACTCTTTTGCTGACATAGTTTCTTCAGCCTGAACACCAATGACTGGGCTGAACGAGAATGGCATTAAGCTGCCCTCTGTGCCCACTGCAGAGCTGCTTCCACTGCTGTCTTGCACTGACTCCATTCTCCACCCCTAGTGAGTCTGTCCATGCCTGTACCGCCTCCTGCTCCATAAACAGCAGCCACAACACCTGCATCTCAGCGTCAGTTCAACCTCTATTAGGCCCTACTCTTGCCTTGGAGAAGTGCACGGTTTAGCCAAGAATGGCACCCAAGATCCCAGCCAGGCCCGGGTTTCTGACCTGAGCTAGACTGTCAGTTTCTCTGAGTCTCAGAGCAGCTCCTACGTCCCGGATCCCTGAAATGACCCAGTTCATCACAGCCCCGACGCCCCCGAAATACCGCAGGAAGCAATTTCAGCTAATCAAGACGCTCATCAGCTCTCCAGACTGGGCCACAACTTTTCCAGACAGCACACACAGGCCGGGAGAGGCTCGGCGGCAGACAAGCAGATGCTATTTCCACTTTTGTTCTCATTAAACAGTAGCATAATCATGATTTATAAAAATATTCAAATCTTGAAAAGCATGTCAAAGTGCAACCTCGTCAACTGAACTCGAGAAAGCTACTCACTCCGTGTGCATGATTTGAAATCTGATTTCTTTTCTTTTCTTTCTTCTTTTTTTTTTTTTTTTTTAGAATAGCCACAAGAAGATATGAAGTCGGGGAAAGTAATCAGGTTTTAAAACTCTTTTCTAGGAAATAATTAATTACGTTTCCAAACTCAAAATAGACTTTTTTTTTAATAAACCTAGAAATCAACTTCCAAAACTGTGTTGTAAATCACAGAAAATGTGTGAAGAGTGGCTTCAGAGTCACAGCTGATTGGCCATCACATAAAAATCACGTCCCCGTTATCAGAGTCTTGTCTGTTTCTCCACCTTTCTGGTTCAGGGGGAGGTGGGTGATGGTCAGGGGGTCTCTAGAACCACAAACCAGGACCTAACAAATGGTACCAGGTGGTGTGTCAATTCATAAGGTTTAAACACAAAAAGCAGATACCCAAATAACTAGAGATTTTACTAATAAAACTTTCCCCATGGCTTCCCTTCACTTATTCTTTTTCCCACCTGCACAGTTGAAGAGACCCCCCCTCACTCTTTTCAGACATCTGAAGCCTGCTACCCACGTCGAGGCCCAGCTCATTTCTCCCTCTTCCATGAAGCCCTCCTGCTTGTTGCCTTCTGCACACTGGTGTCTGACATGACTGCCCCACCCTATGTCTTTCCTTGCTAACACTGTCTAAATAGCTTGGTCCTCCCACCCAGACCTTATTGGGAAGAGTCCATCATTTAAGGCAGAGGTGATTGCATTCGCTGTTCCCTTGCTGGAGGACAGCATAGGGCCTGCTGGACAGTTGGCACAAATACATACCTATGGGTTTAAGGAGAGTCCCCATATAAGTTGATTACTCTTACAATGCTAAACCCAAAGCAAATGTTCTTAAATGAACCATTAAGCCTTCTATCCTAGGAAAAGCAAACACCCCCTATCATCTGTTTCCACCCTTTTCAGCCAGTGGACCAGGGCTCTATTTCTAGATTAAGATTCTGGAATCCTAAGCAGCCCATGGAGAAAAGATGTGCTGTAAACACAATGAGACTGTTGAGCTATGTCCCTCACCCTCCATTGTTTCCTGAGTCCATGCAGGGGTCTGGGAGATTCTGGAACTCTAAGTGCTGTCCCTCTTGACCTCTTCTCCCCATAAGGTTTACTCCCTGGGGGGCTGTTGGGGGTAGGCACAGACCAGGTGCTGCCATCACTTTCCCAAAGGTTGAGCCTGTTTCTCCTCATCCCAGGTTCTCTCATCCCAGGCTCCCTTTTCTCCCTAATATCCCTGCCTGCTCCAGGAAGTTAAGATTACTGAAAGCAGGAAGGGATTCTGACTTCTCCATCAGTTACCCCAGAGCCAGGCACTTCACAAGGCACCCCAAATCGAGCTACTGCTTGGGTCTGGCAGTTCTGGAGCAAGAAAATAAGTATCTGTCTAGGCATTCCTAACTTATACCCAAAGAGGGCACATATTTTCAGTGGAATGGTGCTCAAACTGCCTCCATCTGTCCATTTCCAAAGAAAGCTGGCAATCAGCCCCTTGATCTCTTTATACACCCCAAGGAAGAGAGACATGATAGGAACTCTAAACTGTTTCTGGGGGGAAAGCCCCAGCACCCTGGTCAGGAGTGAATCCTGAACAGCCAGCAATCAAACAGAGAGCGGGAACCCAGGTACAGCTTCAGTGACTATGCCAGAGACATAAAAAAATAATAAAGCCTTGCAAAACCACTTCCTCAGACAGCTGGAGTGGAGGAAACTTTGTACAGCAAGAGGGAAAATAGCTTTGGGGGGACGTGGAGGATCTTCTCCTATGCCGAGCACAATTCTTTTGACTACTAAGCGGAACGTGCCTGGTGGCGAGGACCTCTGTCAGCATCAAGCCCTTTCTGATGTTCAGGATAATTTCTCTCTGAGAGCTCGGAATGTTCTGCCACTTTGAGGCACAGAAAGGGACAAGATCTTCCAGAGTTTTGGGAGGAATCAAGCAGCCTCAGCCGGGCTCTGCTGTGGGTCTCCTGGAGCTGTGTTGCTAATAATACTGTGGCCACTGGCCCATGGGGTTATTTCAATTGAAATCAATGTAACTTGATAGAATTAAAAATTCCATTCCCTGGTCACAGGAACCACATTTGAGGTTTTCAATAGTACTAGACAACATAATGTAGAATAGCTCCATGACTGTAGAACGTTCTGGACTGTGGGTAGTACTGTTCTAGAAAGTCCCTGACCTTTCCACATCTCATGGACGTGCCAAGAAAGGAGTGGTGTGGGGTTGGGTGTTGAGCTGGGTGCTAGAGCGGGGCCAAATTATCCTTCTAGCTGGCCTGCTCTCTCCTTCCTCTCAATGCTCACTCCAGCCAGGGGGCTTCTCTTCACCTACAGGTCTGGAGCTCTGTGCCTGGCTGGGCTCAGGCTTTGATCTGTCACATTCATGGGGATGTCAAGGCATCTTGTTGGCACGACAGCCTCCGCCCATTTGGCACTGGGGCCAAGGCAATAGTGCAAGAAGGGAGTGTCCGTGGGGATTTCAGAGAAGAGGGACTGACCGCTGCCCAAATCTCAGACCTCCTGATGGTCAGGGAAATCCTGGCCTGCTTCCCAAGGGATGACTTTTGGGTTCGAACGCGCGCGTGCGCACACACACACACACACACACACACACACACTGATCATGGAAGGATTTGAGCTTCCCAGACACACACACACACACACACACTGATCATGGAAGGATTTGAGCTTCCCAGACACACACACACACACACACACACACACACACACACAGATCATGGAAGGATTTGAACTTCCCAGAATTTGGTTTCCCTGCCAGTATATAAGATCCTAGGATCTAGGATTCTGGCTTGAAATCCAGAGTCAACCATTCCCGTAGTCCTTAGACCAATTTCTGTCCCCCTGGACATTCTCGACTCAGTATTAACCCAACACAGACTGAGCTTCAGTGCAGGACCCAGGCCCCTGGCCCGCACTCCCGACCATAGTCGCGCTCCCAGCTTCGTGCCCTCCTCAAGTCACACACACACACATACACATGTGCTGGTGTCAGCCAGCCCTCTTGCTCCCCACCTGTGGCTTTTTTTTAAAAATTTATATATATATATATATATATATATTTTTTTTTTTTTAATTTAAGCTTTTTTATTTAAACATTTAATGTAACCCCCACCCCCCCCTCCCACCCCCCCCCCCAGTTTGTTTTATGACATTAAGAGTCTCTTTTGGTTTGTCCCCCTCCCGATCCCATCTTGTTTCATTTGCTTCTCTGGATCCTACGTTGCTTTAGGATCCAGTGGACGATGCTTGAGGGATAAACCTTCCCAGACTCCTCCAGCTGTTTGTTCCCTTTCTCTGAGACCCCTGTAGTACCCTCCGCCCAGCCTTCTCTCTCCAGGCAGAGGTGAGTTCTATTTTTACCCCCTCTGCTCACCGTGGTGGGACTCACTGTCCCGCTCCAACCCCCCCCCCACCCCCACCCCGCCCAACTATAGGCCTGTTTAGCTAAAACGTTCTTGGGGATGGTGATGTGGGGGGCATGCGCTGGGGTACTGAGCAGGGCTCTACTCTCAGAAACCATCGGCTCTGTGTGTGATCCTGTGATTCAGGAATTCTGCACCAAGAGAGGAAAGGAGGAGTGGAGAGAGAAGAGGAAGGAGAGAGAATCAAATAGCCGGCAGCTGCTGGAGAGGCAGAGCCATGGAGAGGGTGCAGAAGAGGACAAAAGAGTGATTTACTTTAATCCTATTTCCTTTCTTTCTTTCTTTATTTGACAGACAGAGATCACAAGCAGGCAGAGAGGCAGGCAGAGAGAGAGGAAGGGAAGCAAGCTCCCCACTGAGCAGAGAGCCCGATTCGATTCGGGGCTCCATCCCAGGACCCTGGGATCATGACCTGAGCCGAAGGCAGAGGCTTAACCACTGAGCCACCCAGGTGCCCCATACTTTAATCCTATTTTCAATAAACTTTCTTGGCAGTTGCCAAGAAAGAAACCAACTGGCCCAAAAAACGTGAGGATGGAAGAGAGTCAGGAATTTCGTACCAAGAGAAACAGCACAGCTGGTAGAGGGGGCTGTGGTTGGACATTAAGTCATTCTAAAAGGGCTCATAGTTTTGTTTTGTTTTGTTTCCTATTCTATGAGACATTTGTGATTCTTATACGGCAGCAAAACAAATATAACCATGACTTATGTTTCCCAATTTACAGAGCTGATTTCATGTGCTTTCGACAGGAATATGATATTTCTGACAATCACAATTCTTCTTGATGCTGGAGTGTTTGGAGGGCAAATGTCCCATATGCCACACTCCTGATTTGTTTTTAGGGCCTTCCAGGTATGTGAGAAACTCTCATAGAAATGCAAATTGATGGCATCGAAGGATACAGAAGTCTGAGCTCCTGTGTGTGCGGGCTGTAAATAACCTTCCTCCCAGGACGGCCATGGCAGTCATTGGAAGAGGGGGATGCCGGGGAAATTCACAAAGCTGAGAGAGCTCCTGCCTTGTCACCCTCCCTGGACTCCACAGGAGAGCTCTAGCCACTCCTGCTGGGCTGGAGGCCCCTTCCTGGCCAGGGCCCCCATTGGAGTGGGGAGGTGTTGTTGCTGCAAACTGGGGGCTCCTGGGGGGGGGGCAGGTCCTGGTCCTCCAGAGGGCCACAAGTTGGGGCAGAGGAGGAGAAAGGGGCCAAGGCCAGTGCTCTTCCTGCAGACCTCTTTCTAAATGTAAGGATATTGGAAAGAATTGAGCAAAACAGGCCATTTCAATAGTCTGGCCCTGTTCTAGTTCTTATGTTCAGAGGTAGGGTCATGTGTGCTCTCTTATTGTCAAGTTATAAAACTTACCTAAATGCTGCATGCATTGTTTTGAATAGATCACATGACATAAAAATGTGCAGTGGGGTACTTGGGGTCGCCTGATGTTTTGGGATGCAGAATCAGATTTCTGGGGTCAGTGTGGCTCTGGGAAGGGCAGCTCCCAGACCGTCTTGGCAGGTAAGCCAGAGGCCTCTTTGGCACTAAGTGTGGCTTGCACCCTTCACGCCCAGGCAGCGTGAAGCGGGCGGACAGCCACCAGGTAGAAGGATGACTCGCCTGGGGTCACGCTGCAGGTGACAGGCGGCAGGCGAGGAGTGGGCCCAGACGACGCGGCAGCAGCTCCAGAATTTGGTCTCTAAGTAAAAACAAGCAGTGGGGGAAGAACAGCTGGTGTTGAGTCTGGTGCTAGGATTAGTCTGCAACGCTAATCACAAGAAGTGGAAAAAATTAGGAGGTCCTGCCTGCCAAGGAGGTTTTCAAACACATGCGTGCGCCGCAGTGGCTGTGGTATTAGATTCTCCCAGCGCCCAAGCAGGCGCCCACTGCCGGGAGCCAGAGCCCCTTCCTGGGCGTCGCACCCAGAGCCTCAGCTCTAACAAGACTCCCGAAGGAACAAGTGCCCTCGCTGGGGTGTGACGTGGAGGGGCTACTGTGTGTTGCAGGCCAGCCCCACCAAGGTCCTCTGCGATGTCCCAGAGAGAAGCTGGGACCCGTGGGCAGGGAGAAAGAGAAGGTCCCTAATCCCAGTGGACACAGCAGAGTTGGACGTTACTCCTGTTGCCACCCTGGACAGAAAACAATGAGAAGATAACCTCACAGACTGAAACGGGATGATGTTTAGGACCCATCCCCCAAAGCAGTGGCAAGCCCACACATCAGGAGGCACGACATTCCAATTCCTCTGCAGCAACACTATGATTGGCCTGGGGCCAGGAGGTGCTGTGATCCGCACCCAAGCCACCAACAAGCATAATGTAGAGGGGATGGAGTGGGGGGTGCCTTGCGACCTTGACACTTCTGCTGCTCACAGGCTCCTTACCACCTTCTAGAATTGCCACCACAGGGATGCTCCCAGTGGCCCTCACACCTGGGTTTCCCTTCCAACACTGCCTCAGGAGCTGAGGCAGCACTTGGGTACTTGGGGCTGGGGGTGAGGGGAAAGGAGATTAGCCCAACAAGATGAGAAGAGGACTTCAAAACTGCTGTGGACTGAATTGTGTCCCTCTCAGAGCCCCCTGTTAAAGCCCTCACCTGCCATGGGACCGTACTTGGAAGTCATGTTTATGGAAGTATTCAGGTTTAATGAGGCCGTAAGGGTGGGCCCCTGATCCAAAGCATTAGTCCTTTTCTACAAAGAGATGCCAGAGAAAGCTCTCCCTCTCTCCGCCTCCCCTCTCCCTCCCTCATGCTCTGCCATGTGAGGACACAGCAGAAAGGTGGCCATCCGCAGGCCAAGAAGACAGCGCTCACCTGAACCTGGGGATGCTGGCACTCTGGTCTTGGACTCGAGGCCTTCAGAACTGCAAGGAACAGTTTCTGTTGTGAAAGCATCTGCTTTGGGGTGTTTTGTTATGGTAGCCTGAGGGGACGCATCTAGAGCAGACTTCATAGACAGCAAGGCTCATCTGAGATGCAGGACAGACACAGGATGCTCACAGGGCATGAACAGAAGACAGAGGGACCATGAGTAGTGGACAGGGGAGGAAAAAGTGGAAGAAAAAAGTAGGTGTTCGGTCACCAGAATCCACGTCGGACGAGATAGGAGCTGAGGGAGTCTTTAGTGGTCCTCAGGTTCAAAGCCACAAGGAGGGGTCCCTCATGCCATCACCAGTCTGGGACAAGGGGTCCTTCACACCATCACCAGTCTGGGATGAGGGGTCCCTAATGCCATCACCAGTCTGGGACGAGGGGTCCCTCACACCATCGTCAGTCTGGGATGAGGGGTCACTCACACCAATGCCAGTCTGGGACGACGGGTCCCTCATGCCATTGCCAGTCTAGGGTGAGAGGTCCCTCACGCTGTTGCCAGGCCATGATGAGAGGTCACACACACACACCGCTGGTAGGACTTCAGGCCAAAACAAACTCTGTTCTCAGAACTCCCCAGAGAGGATTCAGCAGCTTGCATGAAGGTCCCCCCATGCTGTATCTTGGAAGCAAACTGAAACCAAGTTTCAGTTTGGACCACATGGAGATGAGAAAGATGCTCGGGCCTGTGGTGTGCTTGTTTCCAAGGAACCTTCCGTTCAGGTCACGGGAAAGCTTCTCTGGAGAGGAGCTGCTGGTACAGATGTTCCTCAACGTCCTTCCCCGCCTCTGCCAGCTCCCCCAAACCCTCATTTTGGTGTTGCTATTTGCTTCTACAAAATGTGGAGCTTTTCAAAAGACATTCAATTTCCTTTGTTGCTATTCAGTTGCCATAGTCAATTAAAATCTATCAATGCCCCTGAATAAATTTGTGCTAGGTGAAGAAAGAGGCTCAGTGCAATCTCTCGACATGATCTCTATTACCTTATGTTGCTTTAATAGCTAGAGTAATAGTTTGTTATTAATGGAATTAAGCAATTCAGTTCAAGCTTCCCAGAGGTCTTATAAGACAACTATTATAATTTGTATTCTCAGATTTTCCATTGAGTAGATGCCATGTGTTTTACACTACTTGCTAATGTTTCGAGAGATAGCAATAGTATATTTAATATCTGGCTTTGTTTAATGATTCCAAGCCACTTTCAATGGAGGTAAGTGCTGCTGGAATTTTGAGCAGTTTAAAAGTCTACATTGTACAAATAATTATCTCAAATATTATTCCGCCCAATTTCAATTTGTACTTTTATTTTGCCATCCATCCATCCATCCAAAAGATTTTTATCCAAATGCGTTTTCCCCTTTTCTCACTGAACACAGTCTCCTGCCCGGAAAACAGGCTTCCAGTGCACACACGCATACACGCACACACACACGCCACTCTCACCAATTTAGCATATTTGAATAGAGTCATATTTAATCAGAGATTTTAAAAAACTTTTTTTGATGGTTGCGAAAACCTGTTTTTAGAAGAAATAAATGTATGCGCCGCATTCTGAAACAGCTTGAGAAAACAAGATCTTACAATGTACACCATCTCTGTATTTAAATAGTTTCATTTCTATTCATGAGCTCCCTGATTAGATACATGGAAAATATCATCAGTAAAATATGAATAATTCTGACAAATTAATAGCCGATTTTTTTTTTTTAAAGAATGAAAATATGTGTAAGCATTGCATCCTCATTAGGCAAAGCTGCTATCAGGGATGCCTGAAAACTGCAGCTCGGCTGGCTGCGGCACACATCCCTGCTAAACCCCAAGCTGTGAAAGGAAGGACCCTCAGCGGGGGCCCTCCTGGGACTAGTGCGAGAGGGCAGCCCTATTCGGGCAAACGCCAGCGGGCTAAGCACTATATTCTGTTATTCCTGTGAGGCAGGCGGGTGGAGATGACACAGCTGTGAGATCTTAGAGCACACAAGGACCTCAGAAACCATTTCTTGCAACCGCCAGTGACATCTTGGGCTCTTCCCATTGTTGCTGGCAAGGGAGAGCTGTACAACCTTAATGAGATAGGCAGCACTTGAATTCTGGCTTTTGGGCTCAGAGTCCAAAGCTTTCCCACGGGTGCACAGAAATTCAGCCATACCCATCAGGCATGCAATGCCTTCGTCGTGCCAGAGCCCCTGGTGGGCAGTGGGCACACCGTGGCAAATGAGACCCAGCCTTGTCTTCAGGGAGCCCGGAGTGGGAGAGGAGGGGACAGTGATCACTGAAAATGGGATGGGACATGGCGGTGGCAAGCATTGAACCAGAGGCTTTGGCCATAGATGAGAAAGATGGGCCCACATCTTGGCTCTTTTCCTCCTCACCCTATAGCCTTGAGCATGTCACCTAACATTTTTTAAGCCTCAATGGACTTACTTGTAAAAATGTAAAAAAAGTAGTTCTTCTAGTTAGGGTTCTGAGCTCATGTTAAAGGAAGATGCTGTGAGGCAATCGTAAGGCTTCAGGGGAGCCAGCAGGAACAAGGCCTCTTGCCCACGGTTCACCTTCTCCCTTATCTCCCTTCTCCTCCCCTCCTAATCACAGAGGCCCGAAATCATTGCTGTCTTGCATCTATGTTACCATTTGGCTAAAATGCATGCCCCATGTGGAACTGTCTCTGGTTCCCTTTGTTCTCATTCCAGAAGACAGAGATCCTACGGGCCTAGCTGATTTTTTAACGCCAGGACCAAGCAGCTGGCCAGCCGGTGCAAGGGCACTCTTGTAATCAGGAGTTGGCTCCTCGTCCGGGAAATGAGGCTGAAGGCAGGCATGCTGCATGACCTGATGCCAGCAGCAGTGGTTGTGGGCGGGTATGGATGTTTCCAGAAGGTGGTGTGGGCAAGGCAGGCAGCTCCAAACATGTCTGATATGGAAGGCCCTCAAAGGGTCATTCCCTTCCCTGGATTAAAGATATGGGCAGCATGTCAGAAGAGCACAGACGTGAGGGCTGCTTCTGCTTTGGGAGGAGGCCTGGGTGGGTGTGGGGATGGCGCTGCTGGTGGAGCAGACAGCATGGGAACGGCGCTGTGGTATGAAGTACCAGAACGTGACCATGGGCAGTGCTTTCAGCATGGGTGGGGGCGGGACTTTATCTTATAGGGACTGGCAGATGGGCGTGGCTCCTCCCCTAGAAAAGACCCTGTGAGCCAGCAGGTAGGAATTAGAAGGGGGCAGGAGGGAGGTGGGGAGAAAAACAGGGTTAGAACTGAGGAAGACCTCAGTCAGGCCAAGACCTATGGGCATGGAGGGAAGGATCGGGGAGAGGCTGGGAGAGGGAGCCAGAAGTCTGGGATGTGGGGGTAGAGAGTGATGGAGGAGGGGGGCTCCCACATTCCTGACTTGGGATCTGGGTGGACAGTGCGGCCATTCCCGGAGGTGGGAAGCACAGGTCGAGGAGCGGGCTGGAGAGCTAAAGAATGCTGTGAGGTCTTGCGGCCCCAGAAGGGCAGCCTGGCGAGGGACAGGGGGCCATGTGGACAGACCCTGGGGACAGGTCTGGGAGTTGCTAGTTCACAGCTGGGGGACAGGGATTAATAGCACCTAGAGGACTGGGAGACTGTCATAAGCGTTTCAAGCTGCCCGGATGGGGAAGAAAGAGGCAGCTACCTGGGTCAGGGGAGAGGGTCAGGACTGGGACAGATGGCCCAGCTGGGTGGGACGCTGGCAGGTGGGGGAGCTACGGGCCCCATGGCACATGGGCAGCCCCCATCACCCTCAATCACCAGTCCTTCCTAAGAAGAGCCCTAGGCTACTTAGAGCCTGCCACCACTTTCCTGGAGGACCTGGGGCTCACCTCTGTCTCTTCCTGAGCACGAGTAATGAGTCATGGAGAAACTGCTTCCGAAACCTGCAGTCTTCACGTCTCTGCTCTAAAGACCCGTCTGTTGAGCTCTGGGCCGTAAGAAGAGCAAAGCTAGACGCTGCGGCGGCTCATATACCCAGCTACCTGCAGAGAAGCTCAGAGCAAGCCCACTGAAGCTTGGGAGCTGTTAAGGGGTGCAGGGAGAGGGAGAGACTGTCTAGGCCATCCGGGAGTCCTCGGTCCTATTGGAGGCTATGGGCTTGCACAGAACAGAGGTGCAAGCTGCTGGTTGCCCCAGTAATTTTCACATTAGGATCTCATGGAAGGGAAGGAAGGGTCAGGTGCAGGCTGACTTCCGAAACCGGCACAGTGGATAACTCTCTAGACCTGTCCGCTGGGAGCCCATCCATTTCACCAGCCCTGGGGGCGGGGGTGGGGGCGCGGCGCATAAACCAGCATTAGCATTGAACGACTGCCACTCTGTTTACTTTTACAAGGCCCAACTTCCCATAAATCCAAGTCAGAATCAATCATCTTTTATGGATGATATTAATGGCAATTCCATTATTTAAATCGAATCAATTTTTTTTTTTTTTTTTGTTTTCTTTGTGTTGAAGCCAAATAGTTTGGAGAACGCTTTTGACAAAGCAATGGAAAACAAAGTCAAACGACCTTGCTCACATCTCCGTACCCTGGCACAATAACTGCGTAGGGAAAAGGTTTCAGTTTCTCTCCATTTATCCTCCAGGGCAGGAAGGCTTTAATTCCAGGGGCCTAGGAAAAATAACAATTCTTCTCTTGCACTCACCATGCCCTGCCTGAGTGCTGTCAGGGACACTCAGCGTCACCACTTTTTAAACTCAGACTGAGCTGCGATCTGTGGCTTTCCAATCAAATTTTATTTATTTATTTATTTAAACCATGAACCCAACTCTTCCAGGAATTGGCTTCAATGGCCCACAAAATAGCTAATGCTTTAGCAGAAACAAATGGCGGCTCTTTGTTCCCAGAAGTAAAAAGGCACAAAATGAAGACAGAAACCTAGCAAGCAGCCCAGGAGACCCACAGGCCATCAGAAAGGCCCATGGGCCACATGGGCTGCATTCATGGCCTGGCCTGTGGTGGCTTTCCCCCAGTCAGATGCTCACCGAAAAGGGAATGAAGGGGTGAGGATGTGGAACTCCCGATTCCATTTAAACACTGGGGGGGAAGAAGGGTATAACCAAGAGAACTACTTTTTCAAACCCAGATGTGGATCTGGAGGGAATGGCCAATCTCCTGGTATCCGCCTGCAAGGCCTCCTTTTTTTCTAGCTGCCTCCCTGCTATTTCAGGACTTCATGCAGATGTCA
This sequence comes from Taxidea taxus jeffersonii, assembly GCA_003697995.1. Lineage (NCBI taxonomy): Eukaryota > Metazoa > Chordata > Mammalia > Carnivora > Mustelidae > Taxidea > Taxidea taxus. The sequence continues at coordinate 14,916 of RCUC01168168.1, forward strand.
CCTCTTACAAGAAGCTCCTCCAGGCTCCCTGGCCAGGTGGCATCCTTGCACGGTTCATTTTGGGGTGCTGATCTCCCCCATCTCCCCCACCCACCTGGGTGCCCCTCAGTGCTGTCCCCACCAGGAGAGGCTCTGGCCCCACCACGGCCGCCATTGGGGAAGCCTCCTCTGTGTTACTGTGAAAGAGGTTACACAGCCTCTCCTGTGTTACTGTGAAAGCTGGTCCTTGGTGGTTTCAGCCTCGAGGGATCCAGCAGGGTGGGCTTCTGAGAATGCTTCAGGGAGGCAGGAGGTATGAAGGACCGTGACTCACCCGGCTTTCAGAGGCAACTGGGGACTAGCTGTTCTCCATTTCCACTCAAAACAAAACCAGGGAAAATGGGCTTAAATTGCAGCAAGGGAGATTTAGGTCAGATAGAAGAAAAGCCTGCAGGAGCCACCAGAACTGGGACTCTGGGAGCTGATGGAATTTCCTTCCCTGGAGACTCTGGGAGCAGGCTTCAGTGCCAGGTTACTCCATCCCCAGGGCTCGGTGCAGAAGGCCAAGGACAGCACGGCCCCCAGCACCTCCTCACCGAGAACAGGAGGACAAATGACATGTGAACACTCGAGGAACATCGTTGTTTCTTGGGGGCTGCTGGAAAGATGTACTTTCCATTACAGCCCGCGGACAAGCCATGCTCTCTGCCTCATGACAAAAGCTGGTTTCTCTGACTCCTTTGACTGCCTGGGCTGAAAACTCCCCCTCCTGCCCTAAATGATAGTTTTGTTTTCTGTCAATCTATCCACAACTGGGTGGGCATGGAAAATCCCATCCTAGTGACCTGAGGAGCTGGCCTGGCAGCCGGAGCTTCCCTAGTCCCCTGGGAGCAGCATGGCTGGGTCTCAGACTGTAGCTGCCATGAGGCACAGGAAGTGTGAGCCCCAGGAATGGGGCCCTGAACACAAGCAGATGTGTCCCCCTCTTTTCTGGGGATGGTGGATGGTATCCTGTTAGCAGAAACCCCGGGCAATTCCAATGGGAGGCCACAGTCAGAGGCACTGCCAAGCCTGGAGGCAAATCTGTGACCCACCTGTAACACACATACAGAACTTTCTAGATCTGGTTTCAGGGAGGCAGCAGCGCCTGCGCCATTTCTTGTTCCTACACTCATGGGTCCCTCTCCTGCTTTGGATTGCCTCATCTCCTTACACGTGTCCCTGTAAGTTACCGCACGTCCTTCCTGGAACTGGGTGAGGAGAGAATGGCCTAGAAAGTCTCGTGCTTTTCTCTGGTGCGGCCCTGGCACGGCTCCCACCCTTAGCTCAGACCTCTGAGGAGAGAGGGTCAGAGACCCCTTCCCCACCCACGGGTGCCAGTTCAGCACCTCCGTTCTGGGAATCCCAGATGGGGTCAGGGCCCCCAGTTTTGCCAAGAGCTGTCCAAGGCCCTGAAAGAGGCTCAGTGGGTCTGCAGCATCTGGGTGCTGATTGGGACTGGGGCGGAGAGGGGATGGGGGGAGGTGGCGTCACCGTATCCAGGACAGTGGCTGTGCATACCGGTCTGCTCCCCTTGGTCTGTGAGACTCGGCCCCTTGCTGAACGACATGCTGAGGTCATTGTTCAAAGGCAAGAGATGTCCCAGGAGTGGAATCCTTCCCCATTTCTGGAAGCAAAGGGGCCATTCAGAAGGGGTCAGGGGATGTGGGGGCCTGGTCAGTGGGACAGAACCAGCACATCCCAAGAGGAAATTCTGTTCAAAGGAGATGGAGGGCTCTGATTGTTGCAGGCTCTTCTAGGGCACAGCAAGGTGACCCCTTCTCCTGGCCTTTATATCTGCCAGTCTCAACCCCCCGACTGACCACTGTAGGAGAGGTCAGAAGGCTAAAAGTGGCCTCTCCTTGGGCTGGCAACCACAGCTACTGAGAAATTTGCATGCCTGGGAACCACTGTGGCTTCCTCTACCACACGGCTGGGCCCTGGAGGTTTGTGCAACATTCCAGATGTGTGACAATTACTGGGCCTAGCATCCAGCAACTCCACCCAGCTCCTTGAAGCTCCCAACTCATAGGGGCTCTGGTAGTCTGAGAAGAGTGGGTAAGACCTTTCATAACTTCAGGCCTTGGGGAAGCTCACTGCATGGGTGCTGATGATGTGCCTCTACCTAGAAGAAGCTAACCTTGCCCTAAAGACCAACCCACATGGTTCGGGTTCACTCCATTCTGGAAAAAGCTCCTTCCACAGGATAGAGTTAGTTCTCTGTGGGTGTGTGACCCAAAGGCTGCCATGTCTTCCCTAAAAGGAAAAGTGCACCAGGCCCATGAGAAGACAGGAATTTCCAGTACAGTGTCCTGAAGGCACGCCTGCTCCCCTTCTGAAATGCCCTTGGTTTGGCGTTCACTGCCAAGGCTAACCACACCATTAGCTAGGCAGCCGGCCCAGTGAGGCTGTGGTCTGAAGCCTCTATGAAACACCTCGAGGCCCCCTCCTTGCTGAGGAAGACGAGAGAGGGGGACAGAGACTCTGGAGCTCCCAGTTCAGCTGGGAGGGCAGAGGCCACATGCAGACAAAGGCCAGACACATGATAGGAGGTTGAAGCTCCTAGTAGGGAGACTGGACATCCTGACCCTGAAGGAGAGCCCTCACGTCATACTGACCTGAATCCCGGCCCAGCACTTTCTGATCTCAGCTCAGACCTTGGGCAAAATGTTAATTTCTCTGAACCTCAGTGTGTTGTCTGCAAAGGGGGACGACAATGACACCCACGCCCACCAATGGCTCGGGAGGATTCAAGGAGAATGTGCAGGTCTGTTGTTCAGCACAGTCCTTGGCACAATCACTCAGTATTGTTACTCTAGGCACGAAGTCCTGCCTGAGCCCAGAGGAGGGGTGATGCCTTTGGTCAGGGGTGAGCAGGGAGGCTGTGGGAAGGCTGTAACTGCGGGCCATGCTGACACCAGAGGCAGGGATGGGACCACACCACCGCAGAAGTCCTAGCCCTTGCCAACCCCCCTTCTAAATAGAGTATTGTTTATTGGAGGCTTATCCCATCTCTCGGGTTATGAATTATTTACCAGATAATGACTTCCTAACTGTTAATGACAGCTGCCCCAAGGACATGCTGACATATCTTTTGAAGCCACAGTGCTAACTGTGGGGAGTCCCAAAAGCCCCCATGTGGCCACAGCCAGAGTGTCACTCCTAAGGACAGAGCCTGACTGGTACTGGGGCATAGACTGTAAACCCAACATGATACAGATAAAGAAACCGAAATCCAGAGTGGGGCGAGGACACACTCCCAGGTCCCAGAGGCAGCCCTGGGTGGGTCAAGCCCCAGGGTCTCTGGTGGTCATTTCTCCAACGTCTGGGTGTAGCAGCTGGGGCAGTTGTGGGCTGAGTACAAGGTTAGGTTCTCTCTTTGGGAGGTCATGGGTACATGGGTGGGGAATGAAATGGGTCTGGAACAGGTGCTGAGAGATCCCCTCCCACCCCTGTGTCCGAAGTGAGTAGGAGGGGCCCCAGGATTGTCTGGAGGGCACTGTCCACACAGAATCAGGATGTAGCTCTGTGGTTGCTTGGGGTCCCCTTGGGCTAAGGAGGGCCACCTCCCTGGGAGCAGAAATCCCCTGCCAGACTAACTGCATTCAGCAAGGAAGAGCTACAGGATGACTGAGGTCGTGGGGCGGGTGGGGGAGGGAAGTAAAGGAGTAAGGGGGTGGGGGGGGAGGGGGATGGGCACACCCATACCTTCCTTGAAAGCACATTGGGTCCTGAAGAGACTATGAATTCAGTTCATGACTCAGTTGGAGTCCTAGCCCCTAAGAATAATAATAGCAAAACTTTGTAGAGGACTACGTTTCTGGCACTATGCTAGGCGTTATGCTACATGAACTCATTTAATCCTTACAACCACCACCACCATATGATGTGGGTGTTATTACAATCCTGATTTTTCATATGAAGAAGCTGAAGCAAAGGGAGGTTCAATAATACGCTAGAGGTTGCACAGCAGGTACGGGGCAGGGCTGGGATTAGGACCAGGCAGTCCAGGTCCGCCATCTGTGCTCTTGACCATTATGCCTTCTTGCTTACTAGAAATGTTTCCCAAATGAATGGATGCAATGCTGTGGGACCCCTTCGGGTATGGGACGCACCTTCTAAGTGTGGCTTGAATGTGAAATCGAGCACACTGAGACCCTGGGTTCCAGCGGGATTCGGGGAGGCCTATTTCTTCCTGGACTGTGCCTGGGACAGCAAGAAGGAGAGCCCTAGCCTAGGGTGTGTGGTACCCCCAGGGGATGGTGACCTTGCAAGGACAAGGTCAGTGCACTGCCCTCAGCCCCCTAAGGTGGGCCCTATGAGTTGTGGCTGGCCCTGGGATGCACAAGAGAGAGAGGTTGAATAGACAGGCCCCTCACACATGCCCCTTGCTCATCCTATAAACATTTGAGTGTTCTCTGTACCAGGCTCTGGGGAGGGACCAGTGACTGAGAAAGAGCCCCTGCCCTCCAGGCACTGCCAGCTGTCTCCCAGGCAGAAGAGACAAGAGCCAGGTGCCAGGTATGAGGGTCCCCAGATAGAAACGGAGCAGAGGGGCTGAAGGACTCAGGAGCAAAGGAGCATAGGCACAGGCCATGTGAATTGGCTTTTTTTTTTTTTTAGAGATTTTTATTTATTTATTTGACAGACAGAGATCACAAGTAGGCAGAGAGGCAGGCAGAGAGAGAGAGGAAGGGAAACAGGCTCCCCACCGAGCAGAGAGCCCGACGTGGGGCTTGATCCCAGAACCCTGGGATCATGGCCTGAGCCGAAGGCAGAGGCTTTAACCCACTGAGCCACCCAGGCGCCCCGAATTGGCTTTTTCTATCATCAGCTCCTTTTCAGTGCTCATTATGTGCTCAGCTCTGCGGGAGCTTGGCCGCCCACCCCTCACCCTGAGAGCTCACAATGGTTGGGGAATGAGCCTCCAGCACACTGGACAGTGAAAGGACCACACTTGACCTGGGAAGATGTGAATGGCTGTCAGGGAGAGGAGCTGCGTCAGGAAATCCGAGGAGAGAAGATTCCCGTGAGTGGGTGGCTGGGAACTCTCTGCCAGGAGATGGGCGGGGATGGGAGAGGCTTTTCCGGGATGTTCGGGCTTGCAGGACATGTGATGCACCCAGGCAGGGTCTGTTAGGAGCACAGGGTCTGTCTGCATGGGAATAGAGGCTGTGTGTGTGAGAGCATCGGGTGGGAGGGTCACAAGAGATGAATAAGGCTGGCTGGCGTGGGCTCTGATTTCCCTTACCCAATTCACAAAGTCAGGAGCACGTACGCCTATGCAAGACGGCACAGCACTTTGAGTGCATTTTGGAAAGCCTTGAACTGGTGCTAAATAAATCATCACACTGCTTATTCTGGGATGGAGAGGCAGGGTGCCTCCTCTACACGCTAATGGGAGGGCGAGGCTCTCGGGCCTGCCGGCTGGGGCCGCATCATACACGTGGGTGAGCGCCGATCTAAGAGACCCTGGATGAATCCTCTCTGGGTCCTGACTTTCATTTCCCACTTAGAGCACCTTCCTGACTACCTGGAGAAGGGGGGCCGGGTTAATTGTTACCTCCTATGCCGTTACTAGGTTACTCTGTAAAAGCAGAAATATGCTTTTAATGATTTTTTTTGCTGTTACTTCCTTGTGAACCAGATGCTTTTATCTAAATGAGTTGCTACCAAAAACAACAACAACAACAACAAAAAACACCCAACCTGGGAAGGTGCTAGGCTACGTCTGCGGTGCACTGGCAAACCACTGCTCTGTGAGTGAGGCATAAGCCCCCAGTGCTCTCCGCACCCAGCTTATTTACAGGGCAGGGGAAGCACCAGCAGCTAGCATTAGCTGTGGCCTGGACCACAGGACCCAGTGAGGCAGTGGAGTGACCCCTGGCTGCTGGTGGTAATTCTGTCTCCCCTTCAGGTGGGTGCTGGGCAGGGACAGCGTAGGTCTGGATGACCTCTGTCATCTTTAGGTCTCTTGGGTCATGGTGGGTGGGAGGAAGGTCAGTTTCCTTTCTGGATTCTTGAGCTTGACACATAATAGGTGTTCAGCTAATGTTTGTGGAGGACAGGCTGGTACATGAGATGATCCAGAAGGCATAGAAACAGTAGCTAGGAGCATTCTCGCGCAGTCCCTGGACAGATGGATACGTGGTGCTTTCCCCGAGCAGGGCTCTGGTGGTGGGGCCATTACTAGCCTACTTGGTATTTTTGTGCCAATTAAAATTCTGCGCAAATTAGCATACCTCCCTCTGAGCACTCATAGCACACAGCTGAACTTGCAAGGTGCAGGCTGGGTCAGTCCCCACACCCCCTGGGCCAGGTGCCCTCCTGTAGGGCACAAAATCGCAACTGTTCCCAGCAGCCCCGGCCACTGGGGCACATTCAAGGTAAGGAAGGAGAAAGGTCGCTTGGAAAATCAAACGTGGCCACAAAAATAAACTCTGAGGTTTGCAGATGAGCTATTTCTAGCCCAGGTGCCAAACAAGGTTTTGCAGGTCGAGTGAACTGCCGTGTGCGCCCGGCCCCAGTCCTGCTAACCAGTGGGAACTGCACCGTGTGTTTGCTCTTCCCGAACAGCACTGCTTCCAGAAGTGGGGAAGGATTGACTCCTGGGACATCTCTTGCCTTTGGACAGTGACCGTATCATGTTGTTCATCAAAGGGGCTGAGTCTTGGCAGACTGAGGGGACCAGGGTGCACAGCCAGTCCTGCCCCGCCAGTCCCCTCTCGGCCCCAGTCCCGATCGGCACCCAGATGCTGCAGACCCACCGAGCCTCTTTCAGGGCCTTGGACAGCTCTTGGCAAAACTGGGGGCCCTGACCCCATCTGGGATTCCCAGAACGGAGGTGCTGAACTGGCACCCGTGAGTGGGGAAGGGGTCTCTGACCCTCTCTCCTCAGAGGTCTGAGCTAAGGGTGGGAGCCGTGCCAGGGCCGCACCAGAGAAAAGCACGAGGCTTTCTAGGCCATTCTCTCCTCACCCAGTTCCAGGAAGGATGTGCGGTAACTTACAGGGACGTGTGTAAGGAGACGAGGCAATCCAAAGCAGGAGAGGGACCGATGAGTGTAGGAACAAGAAATGGCGCAGGCGCTGCTGCCTCCCTGAAACCAGATCTAGAAAGTTCTGTATGTGTGTTACAGGTGGGTCACAGATTTGCCTCCAGGCTTGGCAGTGCCTCTGACTGTGGCCTCCCATTGGAATAGCCCGGGGAGCCTCCCAAAAATACCTATGCCTGGGTCGCATCGTGAGAGATTTTAATCTAACTGCTCTGGGGCATCTAGCTGGATAACAGAGTTTTTTAAAATGTCCCCAGGAGGGGTGGCTGGGTGGCTCAGTGGGTTAAGCCTCTGCCTTCGGCTCAGGTCATGGTCTCAGTGTCCTGGGATTGAGCCCCACATCCGGCTCTCTGCTCAGCAGGGAGCCTGCTTCCCCCCACCCCACCTGCCTCTCTGCCTACTTGTGATCTCTCTCTCTGTCAAATAAGTAAATAAAATCTTAAAAAAAAAAAAAATGTCCCCAGGTGATTTGAATATGCAGCCAGAGTTGAGAGCCACTGTTCTGACTCGGAAGAGGCAAACAAGAAGCTGATGTTACAAGACGATTTGATATGAGGTCCTATGACAAGGCTGGGGAGAAGAATTTATGCTGACATCAGAGGCACTTCTCCCAAGGGGCCCAGCAAAGGGAGCACAGGGACAGGATACACATTAACCACCACAAAATCCTGAATGTGGGCACATCGGTACCATCGATAGGAAAAGAAGATATTGTAACAGCCCATAGGGTTCATGTGAAAACGTTCCGGGGTTGGGGTGAGGTGCCCGGGGTTGACAGTGGGATGGCAAAGTACCCAGGCTTTTGGGTGGCATGATCCAGGGGGTAGGTAAGTTTTAGAATATCTGAAAAGAGTAAATAAATGATCTATCATCCAGGAACATCGTTCTGCTGATCTCTGTAATGTCCATGTCAATCCAAGGCTTAGAGTCCAGGAATTGAGGGACGCCTGTAAGTTGAGAGCAGTGTTAAATGTAAAGTGCACTGATGCCCATCCTCACAAGAGCAATTAAATTAGAAGGTCTGGGGAAGGTCCCAGTCCAGGGTCCTGTCCATCCACTGCCTATGAGGCCACTCTGTCCTGTGGTCCTATGATCTTGGAACCAAGACTATCTGATCTCATGATGTGGAGACAAGAGGACAGTCCCTGTCTTTAAGGAGCTCACGGTCCAGGAAGGAAGGTGAGAAGTGCAGCCCAGGAAGGCTCAAGTGACAAGATCCCCAAAGGCTGCAGAGCATGAGGCAGCTTTGTGTTTGGCCAGGCTGGGTCTGGGATGCAGATCAGACAGGTTGTGACCAGTTCCTTGGCTCTGGAGAGGCAGTCGGGACCTTAGGACAGAACGAAGCCCCAGGGACAGGTGAAGCAATGGGAATAATGGGACCGCTGAAAGAAAGGAAAGCAGAGGAAAATCTTCTAGCACCAGTGCCCTCACTTACAGGCAGGAGGAGGGAGAGGGGCCACAAAGATGGAGTGACACAGCCCCCTAAGCCAAGAGAGAGAGAGGCTCTTGGTCTCCTTGAAGCTAGCAGGGAGGTCACTGGCTGACTATTAGGTGGACAGGGCAGGTGGAGGTCTTGGCGATGATGGGAAAGGTGGGGCTCTGTGGAAGGATGTATGGGGAGAGGGTTGGAGTGGTTCCATGGCCTCCTCAGAGGGCTGAGCACCCAGAGCCCAGTGGGTGGGGGCTGCCGAGGTTCTCAGGGTTGGGCTAGGAGAGGAAGTAAGGATGAAGGACAAGTTGGTGACAGAGTGGATGTGTTGGGGAAGGCAGCACTGAGATGTCTGCCCACAGGTCTGTCTTTGGGTGGGAGCCATGGAAGCCAAAGGTGATGGACGAGAGAGAAGGAGGAGGAGGGAATGAAGCCGGGCTGTTGCAAGGGAGGGAGTGTAGGGGGGTGGGGTGGAGGAGTGGGTTGGCAAGGGCACCTTGGGAATGGCTT